>JARHVA010000683.1:2757500-2762500 GCA_037957365.1 Torreya grandis | reverse complement strand
AGATCACCTTTACACACTTGAAAATATCTTGTAGTGTTATTATGCATATAATTTTTACATGCCTATTATTCCTATACAAAACCATATTGGTGAATATAACTTGTTTTAACTTTATAACCATTGGGAAAAGTTTCTTTTTATTTTTTATTGAAATAATGAGAAGTCATTTTCCACATATTTTATTGTAAATATTGTGATATCTTATACAAAATGTTGGTGTGCAGTAATAAAATTTTATGGATCATTATGTAAGGGATATTCTATGCATATTATAGATGTGAAGTGTTGTAACCTAGCCTTGTGATTTTTAAACCTCTACATAACCTGTATTATATACATTTTTCTCCATGTTCACAAGTTCTTGTGATGCGTCATAGATAATAAGTTTTTATAGTTCCTAGCTATTAGCATTTAATATATTAAATCATGGAATTTTATTTTAATCTCTTATAATATCACATTGGGAGGTATTTAGGAATCATTTATTAATATTCATTGGTATTGTAATGAACATTTAATATTTAATTTTTTATGTGGGTTGTTGAGAGAATTGTTATAAGTAGGTAGGTCTTGTTCCTATTTAAACAAGCCCCTACACTTGAGTGAACCAGTAAATGAGATCAAAGATCATAGATCTTAGTGATTATTTTGATAAATATTTATACTTGAAAAAATTATGGGTTAGTAAGTAATATATGAGGATCTAATGTTGTAACACATTTCATTACATATTAATTTTTTTTATCATTATGTATGCAAGGTTTTCCAATTGATGGGATCAAATAATGAGCTATTTTTTATTTTTTGGGGAATTACTTTACATTATTCCATTGTTTAGTTCTTAAGGATGCATGGTCTCATGCATATTATATTTAATACCCCTAACCATGATTCCATAAATTGGTATCATAACAAGATTTATTCCTTGTAGGTTAACATGTGTAGTTTATTTTTTTACATTTTTTTAGTGTGGGGAAAAGGGTGAATTTGTATTACAATAAGTGTTGGATAAAATTTGTATTTTATATTATTTTGTTCTGATAAAATGTTACACTAATCAATATTTATTTTAAGAGCATCATGAGTGACTATAGCACCAAGACTTGTAAGCTTGGCAGAGTTGATGATAAATATGCAATCTTGTTTAAGGCTATGGATACCAAAAAAAATTGAGGTGTTGTAGTAAATTATGAGAGTGGAAATTAATCCATATAATAAGCTCATAATAACTAGGTCATATGATAATAAGTCTGTGAACCTGAATATGGATTCATACACAATTTTAAGGATGAGATGTACGCTGAAGTTAGACACTCCTAATTATTCAAAGAATTTAAATCCTAAAGAAATAATTCATTGGATCATTGGGTTATAAAAATAATTTGAGTATGTTAGTATGGAATGGCCCAAAAAGGTTAATTTTTCATGGACCAAGTTTATGTGATCCAAATTAGGATCTTGATTTACTAGTCATGTATACTAGATGTTTCCACTATGTCCAATAGTATGTAATTCATACTTATAAGACACTATTATAAGATACTTCATATGTAAAAAAATATATAAAACATGTTACAATGGAAAATTCAATGTGGATGTGATCCAAACATATTCATAGTGATATGACCAATGAGTTTCAACTCTTGAAATGGATGGGTGACTACATTGCAAGTTTATTCCCATCACAAGAGAATTTATTATTAGCAGTCTAGGTGTTATAATTACATTTGAATAATATATTTACATAATTGAAAATAAGGGATCATAATTATGATCCATATTTATGAAGATGTTTGAATAATAAAATATTGATTTCACAAACTTTAAGGAGTAGCTAGCAATTCTCATTCTATGAGAAAGCTTAACCATTTGGATTTCATAATTTAAATTCTCATGGAGAATCTTGGTATTTATATATAGATGATATAATAAATAAATGATGGAAATTTTGAGACTCAAGAAAATAATGAAGAGTATCTCTATGATAGCCAAGCTCCACGTTCATTCAAGGTTGAGGTAAAGATATATATTCATATTTTTGATGGGGACATGAATCTAGAGAGGGTAGACCATTGGGTATCTCCACTTGAGGTATATTTAAGTTTGCATCAGATTAATGAAAGTCAAAAATATATATATATATATAAGGTTAAAGTTAATAAATCATGCTTTAACTTGGTTTGAGATCTATGTTCATACTTTGGTTGTTAATAAGTTTCTTTATATTTCTAAGTGGGATGGTTTTAAGATTATAATAAAGATTTAATTATATCCTATTTGTTATGAGGAAAATATTTCCATGTATTAGCAGGATCTTACAAAAAATCAACCCCAAAACATGTAGATAAGTGATTTTAGAAAGAAGGCTGTCCAAATGGGAAACTATATAGTAAAATGTGAAATCTTGATGAAGTATGTGGGTGGAATCCATATCAATTTGATAATAATTATCCTCTTAGCCCAGACTATAGATGTATAAGAGGATTGTTCTTAATCTACATACTTAGAGATGAACAAGAATAAGGATCCATCTACCTCTCAAAATACTTTCAAACAATAAGGTAGCTCTAATAAAAAGGTCAAAGGTAAATGAAAAGGTAAGTGTAATGCTACTTATGTTTCTAAAAAGGATACTAACTAACATAATGTGTATGTTCATGAGAATCATAAATGAAGTGCTAATTTGTTTTTTGGGAAAGTATAAAATATGGTATTTAGATGACATATCGATTTTTAGTAGGAAAAATATAGTACTTAGTGCATTTAATAAAAGTGTTGTAGCAATTGTAACATGAAAAAATTCTAGTTAATTTGAAGAAATGTAGCTTCATGAAGGAGGATTTATTATAACTATGATTTTTAATTCCTAGATAATGATTGAAAATGGATCCATAAAAAGGTGTACATTTTACTTGAGAGGTTGTCACCTAGGATCATGTTTGAGGTGTGAAATTTTCATAACCTTGAAAATTTTTACAGAAACTTCATCATTTTTTTAATGAGATGTGTGCATGGTCAGTGAGGTTTTATGTAAAGATAGAAAATAATTTTCATGGAATATATAAGCATAATATATTTTTTATTAATTGAATAATTACTTTATTTAAATGTCAGTGTTATCATTTCTAAATTTTAGTAAGGTATTTAAATCATATTGTGATGTGAATGTTTCAACAATATGAGTAGTGATTAGCTAAGAATGTAGTCTTATAACTTAATTAAATGAGAAATATAATGATGTAAAAATATATATTCAATATATCATTAGGATTTTTATGCCATAGTGCAAGTGCTCAGGAAATGGAGGCATTACTTATTACCCAAGGAATTTTTAATACATAGACCATCAAGCACTAAAATTCATAAATAGTTAAGGAAAATGGAACCTAATACAAATGAATTACATTGATTTTATGAAAATTTAATCATTTTTATTGAATCATATAAGTGGTAAGTAAAATAGAGCTCCATATGTGATTAATAAAAGAGTTATTTATTTCAACAAGATGCAAATGGAAGTCATAGGATTTTTTTAGACACTAAAATCTAGAGTTAGACACATCTAAATGTCAATATTGACTTACATTCAAATTACATGACTTGTGTGTATACATATGGATCATAATCACCCTTATCTCACATCCACATGATTTACATGGGTCCAACCTACAATAATTCCATATTTTTTACCTAACATGTTCATTTTCATACTTAGACTATCTCTAGATAATCACATCAATATTTTAGAATGTAAGATCAGTTATTAAAACTCAAATTGTTGGGAAATTATATAGTCATCCAAATTTCATGAAATCATCCCTATACCAATAAAAAATCATTTTTAAAAATAAAATTATCTTCATGGGTTGACCAATTCATCTTGCTTGTTGGTGGCATGAGAACACACCCAAAGAGTCACATATAAATACACAATAGGTTTAATCTTATACCCTTATCTATAAAATGTATATCACTCATAGGAAATAACTTTCAAAATAAAAGGTAATACACTATTATTTACAATTCATTCATTAGAAACAAGTATTTCCTAGCCTAATTATGAAACACTCAAGTGAAGCCAATGTTTCCATTTTCCATGTTTAAAAATAAATATCACATGTTGCATTCATTAAAGGAGTAAAATAGCACACATACACCTAAAAATGAGAAGTACATGTGGTTTGATTACCTTTTTAGAGTAATTTAAATGTATTTAGATGATGACAAAATTCAATTCCAAAATTAAGTTGACATGGTCCAATCACTTAGACTTAATGTGATAAAGGTATTCCAAGGGAATCCACTTGGTTTATTGATTATGTTACTTTCACTAATTGTCAACATGTGGTCATATATTTGGTAAGATATCAACAATGTATATGAAACACTAATTATTTCCATATATTAAGGGACTATATGTTATGTATAAGATATACTCTTGCATAAATTAAATTGAATAAAAGTAAAGTATCGGAAAGGAAATCTCACTTGCTAGAGATGAAATCACACTTGTTGTAAATGAGATGAAAATGTTGTATATTAAATTATCTTGTTTATTTATATGGTGTAATATTCATAATGAAAAATAATAACACTCACACAAGTACCAATTACATTTATTGAATCAAGATTAACAAACTAAACACATACACATAGACTCCAATAAGAAATTTTAATTATTCACATAATATAAATAATAGATAATACTAATAGAACATGATATTTACCATAATTATTTGTGAGGGGTCCATACTTATTTATATTTGAGTTATAATCCCTCCCTTGAAAATAACTTCTTTACATCAAACCAATTCTTCCTGCATTAAAGGATCCTATGTCAATGTGAGTATTGATACAATAAAAGATTACAAAGATTTTAGATTGTACTCTCTATCTTCTATGTGATTCACTATCAAAAAATTCATTATCCCTATGTTCTAACATAATATCTTAAATAGATAAGGTAGGTTTATTATTAAAAATATAGTTACAAAATATTA
>JARHVA010000683.1:2685000-2752500 GCA_037957365.1 Torreya grandis | reverse complement strand
AATAGCCAACCTAATGCCTTCCAATTTATCCAAGAAGATACCCAATTCCCTACTCCAATCAGAGTTGGAATTTTTTTTAGCTTATTATTTTGAATCCTTCAACTAGCTTAAGATAACCAATGTATTCCTAAATTAAAAAAAATCATAAAATAAACCCTTGGTAGTGTTTTTTGTTTTGTAGAGGAAGTTGGAATGGTTGTAGTTGCATTTAATATATCTCATTCTTAGTGATTGGTTCCCAACTCACAACCATCTTTATTCATTAACTACTACTTACATTTCAAAGGTATCAAAACATAAATAAACTTTGACTTTAATATATAACATTGGGGATTTGATCCATCTCCTTGTTTCTCTTTAAAACAATAAATAATAATAATAAAATCAAAAATACATGTAGTTAAGATTTTACATTTTGTATTATTTTTATGTATACTCACACTTGTAGGTTTTAAGGAGATATAAACTATTAATTATAGTTATTTGGCTTATTTTTATGTCTATTTGGGTTCCTAGACTCATTTTCATGACCTTTTCCACTTTTATAGTATTAATAGACTCTTAAAAATCATCTTTGATGGTGTATAAAGGCTGAAAATGACACTTTGCTTGTCCTTGTAGAGTAGAAGTTCTTTTATGATTATTTTTGTGTTTTACACAACCAATAAAAACATTTTTTAAACCTATAACTATGGATTGTTGTTTTTTATTTAAATATATTTTACCTATAAACCTCAGTTGGCTCAAAATTTTATATGTAGCATATTGATGTATTGTTATTTTGGTTGATGTTACTACTAGTTAAATTAATAAATAATGAAAATTAGTTATAGCGCTACTCTCTGACTGAGTCAAGTATAGTGATCTGTGGTGTTTATCCATTGGTTGAGTTATTAGTTTATTTGATTAAATATTGTGGTTTTTTCATCCATAATTCATTACTCCTATTGTACTTAGAATTTCATATATTTAATCCTTTTCAATTGATTGTTGTTATTATGTTAATGTAGTATTTAACCTCGAAGTTCGTAACCAAAATAGTTGTTTGACACTTGTATTAAACTAATCAAAATTGAACAAACACTATTGATTATCTTCAATAAGGTTATTCTAGTGAAAACTTATGAAGTTGACCATTATTAATTGTATGAAATTTATAAATATTAATACTTATAGTTTAAATGAGGCATTATAATAAAAATCATCATACTTTTATCTTAATATCATTTCCTCATTGTAAGATAGATGTTAAAGTTTTGAGCAGTATTATTTTTATTATTTTGTTTCTGAGCTTATGACTCCAAATATTATGATCCTTATTAATGTCCTAATATCCTAAAATGTTGGCCTTTATCTTTTATTTTTTATACAAAGCTACTCAGTTGGAATTTTTTGTTTAATGGATTTAATGAAATAATTTTATGTGTGATTATTTTTCATATTTAATAGGATATTTCATGGTATTTTTTATAGGTACAAAGTTAGGCTTACCGATAATCTTTCTATTTGCCCTTCTTGTTGGTAGATATTGGTCAAGATAAGTAATTATTTTTTATCATTCTAAAAAATTTAATTTTTGATTGACAAAGTTAAAATTAAAAAAAAGAATCACATGCCAACTTAACATTGATGCATTACATTTATAAATATTGTAGTGTAAGAGAATCAGGTATTTCAATAAGTTTATTATTGAAAAACTTAATCAATGATTAGTGTTTCCTGAATTAGATAAATAATTGTGTTAACATTAAGTTGTAAAATAATCACATAACACTCTATGTAACCCTCTACATGTCTTAATGTAAATGTGTCTTGGGTTGTTGTATTGTATATGGCTACAATTAACTAATTTGATTTGAAATATAGTATAAAATGGTAGAATTTTTAATCTTTATTTAAACAAGAATGGTTTACAAAAATGATAATTTAGTTTATTAAATACTCTAGATGGAATAAATTTAATTTATTTTAATGCTATTAATACATATATATTGTTAACTAATTATGGTTAATTATTCTATGTTTATGTCAAAGTGATGAAAATAATTAATTTTTGTTCTTAACATAAGAATATACATGGTTCCTTAGATTGAGTTTTTAAACTTCAAATTCAATAATTTGTTTTACTGGGGAATCTAATTTGTTAACTTATGTTTAGATGATCATCCTAACCTCATGCAAAGCTATTTATAAAAGGACATGCATGATTCATGAGGTCTATAACTATATTTGTGACATGAGATGATAATGTATATTACCTTATTTAGACCATCATATAAATGATTAAACAATTATATCTATGAATAAGAGCTTATCGTTAAGATAAGTGATGAATTACCAATTGAAAATAATAATAATTCAATTTGGAACTTATCTCAAATAAATATCTAAATTGAGAATTACTTGGTTTAATAATTTTTATCATTTCCTTTATCCCACAATATTTTAAATCAATAAGAATAATATTTTAATATTGATCACATTTCAATTTTATTTTCCATTTATAGGAGGTGATTTTAAGAATTTGTCCCTCCTTGTACCTTTTTAGTTTGCAAAATCTATTTGTAATTGACATACCAAAAATATCTAGAGTTATAATTTATTAAATCTAGAAGTTGAAAATTAATTATTTTATCTTTAAGTATGTATGTGTATATATATATGTATGTATGTATGTATGTGTATGTATGTATGTATGTATGTGTGTGTGTATGTATGTATGTATGTATGTATGTATATATATATATATATATATATATATATATATATATATATATATATATATATATATAATATATATATATATATATATATATATATATATATATATATATATATATATATATATATATATATATATATATATATATATATATATATATATATATATATATATATTCCTTTATCATTCCTTCCAAGCCTCAAAAGAGGTGAATTTTATATCACTTATTATTAAGTCATATTTTACCTAGGTGAGGGCACTTTTAGTGTTGAACTTCTTCCTAATCCAATGAATCTGGTATGATTCATTTTTTCCATATGTTTAAGGATTCAAAAATAAGGATACTAAATATCTTGATAAGTAGGTAATACTTTCTTGTTATGGGACACCTCCTTCATCTTTAAATCTTGTCACTAGTAGCAAGTAATCTCGTGTAAGGTTCATCTTGACAAGTTAGCAAATCATGGATGATCATTAGAGAGGCAAGTAACTCGCGTATCAAGAAGAATTAGTTGTCAAAAATATAGGGATTTTTTAAAGGAGATAATAATCATTGGTAATATAAAATCACCTCAATTATGTAGTGATTTATGGTGTATTTATTATTCATAACCAAGGTTTATAATTAACAAGTTATACACCATTGGCAACAATATTTATGGTGATGTTGATAAATGGAACCATTTAGACATGAATCCATATGTGATATCAGTTGATGAGTTTTTTTTTAAGTTTACAGATGTCAGTCTCACTTGTGTGTAACTTCCTTGTTGGGCACAAGGATCCAATAACCTTGGAACTATTTCTGAGATTTAATAAAAAGATATATGCTTGAGAATTTTTTTTACAAATAAAAGAGATAAATGAGAAAATAAATTCAAAAGATAAAATAAATAAAAAATAGATTAAATTATTAGAAATTATTTTATAAAGGAAATTTCCATTCATTAATGACCTTGGGAAAGAGGTTTAGGAATGGATGACATGGAATAAGTGGAAGGTAAATAATAAAAAATCAATATTTAATAAGGTGTAATGGAGGATGACTATGGAACTAGTAAATATTTAATAATGTAAGTGGAAGTGAGTGGTGAACAAGTTTGTCTTCTAATACATTAAAAAATATTTGACCAAACATTTAATTGATAAATCCAAGACATAAAATGATCCCAAGGAGAGGTACATATTTTTTGGGTGATGGATGAGGAATGAAATAGGAGGTCAAAACAAGGAGGGAAGAACCAATTTGAAGCTTTGAGACCATCAAGGGGAAAGAAACATTCATGAAAGAGGGGATTTGAAATAAGAGTTTTTTGGTCATCCAACAAAGAAAGTGGATTCTCTTTCTCATAATATTTCCTTTGTAAATCATGTTAATAAATATATTTCAAATTATGGATGGTATTTGTTTTTGCTTATTATTGTGAATCCTTCAACTAGCTTAAATCAACTAATGTATTTCTAAATAATACACATTCATAGAAGAAACCCTTGGTAGTATTTTGTGTTATTTTAAATGAAGTTGGAATGGTTGTATTTTCATTCAATATATCTCATTATAACTAATCACAATTATTTTTATTCGTGAACTTATACTTACATTTCAATGGTATCAAAACATAGATAAACTTGGACTTTGATCTACAACATTGAGGATATGATCCATATCCTTGCATCTCTTTAAATAATAATAATAATAATAATAATAAAAGTTTCCAAATGTACATGGAATTAATATTCTACATTTTGTATTTTTTTGGGGTATACTAACACCTATAGGTTATAAGGATATTTAAACTATAAATTTATAGCTATTTGGCATCTTTTATGTCTATTTTAGTGCCTATTGTCATGACCTTTTCCACTTTTCTACTATTATAAGAATCTTAAAAATTTCTCTTGGGTAGTATATCAAGGCTATAAATGAACTTTTTTCATTCCTTTAGTGAATCATCTATTTTATGATCATTATTGTGTTTTGCACATCCAATACAAATCAGTTTTTTAATACATAATTATGAACTGGTGTTTTGTATTGACACATATTTTCCCTCTACATCTCAGTTGGTTCAAAAAATTCTATGTTACATACTAATATAATGTAAATTTGGTTTATGTTGCTACTAGTTTAATTAATATATAATGAAAATAATCTTTGGCTCCTCTCTTACTGAGTAATGTATCGTGCTTTAGGGTTTTCTTTCATTGGTTGAGTTAAAAGTTTATTTGATTAAATATTATTGCTATTTCATACATAACACATTACACTTGTTTTACTTTGAATTCCATATATTTAATATTTTTTAATGATTTATGCACTTTTGGTTTTTATAGTTAACCTCGAAATCAACAACTAAAACAACTATTAGACACTTATATTAAACTAATAAAACTTAAACCAACCAATTTTTATTGTCTTCAACAAGGTTAATCCAATGAAAAATCATGATGTTGAACCAATATTAATTGTATGACATTTATCAAGATTAATACTTAAAATTTAATCTAGACATTACAATAATCATTACAGTTTTATCCTAATAACATTTCCTCTTTAAAAGATATATACTAAATTATTGAGAAATTATAGATTTATTATTTTATTTTGATCCTTATTAATGTCCTACTTTCCTAAAATGTTGGCCTTTATATTTTATCCTTTATGCAAACTTAAAATGTGTTGTATAAATGTGAGTATTGTTCATAGTTAATAGGAGATTTCATGGTATTGTTTAGAGGTACAAAGTTAGGCTTGCCACTAATCTTGATGATAGCCCTTCTTATTGGTAAACATTAGTAAGATAATTAATTATTTTTTTATCATTTTAAATTATTTATTAATTAATCAACAAAGTGAAAATTATGAAAAGGAATTACTTTTCAGCTTAATTTTGACAGACTTTATTTATATGATTTGTAGTGCAGGAGAAGTAGGTATTTCAATAAGCTGATTATTAAACAAATTTAATAAGTGATTGGTGATTCCTGAATTAGATAGATATTTGTGTTAACATAAAATTTTTAAATAATCATATAACAATAGATATAACCTTTTACTTGTCTTAATTTAAATGTGGTTTGGGTTATTGTATTATAATCAGCTACAATTAACTAATTTTATTTGATTTGAAAGATAGTATAAAGTGTTAATATTTGTATTCTTCATTTGAATAAGATGGGTTTATAATAATGATAATTTAGTATACTAAATACTCCACATGGATGAAATTTAATATTTTTAATGCTATAAATAAATAGCTCTTATTAATTGATTTGGTTAATTATTTTTTGTTTATGTGAAATTTGATAAAATCATTAATTTTTTCTTAACATATGGATATAAAAAATTCCTTAGAATGAGTGTTTGAACTTCAATGTCAAGAATTTATTTTACTTATGAATCTTGTTTGTTAAGTTATATATAGATTATCATCCTAGCCTTGTATGAAATTATTTATAAAAGGTCACCCATGATTCATGAGGTCTCTAACTAGCTTTGTGGCATGGGATGATAATAGTTATCACCCTGTCCAGACCATAAGCTAAACAACTAAAAATTTATATTTACTAATAATATCTTTATGGAAAGATGAGTGACAAATTCTCTATTGAAAATCATAAAAATTCAGTTTGGAACTTGATTCAAATAAATATATAAATTGGGAATTACCTGAAAATAATAATTTTAACCATTTAATTTATCCCAAGATATTTGAAATCAGTAATAATAATAATCTTATCTTGATCAGATCTTGATTTTATTTTATATTTTTGGGAGGCAATTGTAGGAATTTGGCCCTCCTTGTATCTTTTTGGAATGCAAAGTCAATTTGGAATAGACATACTAAAAATATATAGAGTTTTAATTTATTAAATATTGAAACTAAACCTATTTTTTTAGATTAAAATTATCCATGATACCTTGAAACATATTAAAATAGGATGACTGATATTTTTAGTGGATCATTTCCAAAACCATTTTTTTAGAATTTTTGGGTAAAACATTTTTTACAGCTAAAACAATTTTGTTATGCCAGTCAAATTTGGTATTGTATTTACCATGGATCCATACCATGGTATCATATGAGTAAATTATAGGTTAGATAATTGTATTGAGGTGTCATAAATATTTATATCCTTCTTGGGATACTTTAACCAATTCCATTTTGTGGTCATTTTCTCAAAATAAGAGATTGTCGGGTTTTAGGCTTATAAGGAATGTTCATGTCATGGTGAATGATGAATTATCTTGGTATGTTCATTTTGGTTTTGTGTATCTCACCCTTGGAATATTATTAGGTTTTGATAGTGTAGGAAATAACTTTGCCTTCTTCTGAAGTCTCTTTTATTTGTGATATTACCTTTTTTTGTTGTTGAATTCTAAGGAAGTATGTACTTTGGGAATTGTAAATAAATATTTTTGGTACTGCTTATTGAATTTATTAATATATTTATCATGATGGGATAGATTTATGGTGATAGACTATTACCCTTTGCTATATTTATTCTCTCTCTTGACATTACTTGATGTAGATCTTATCAAGCGTGAAACTAAATGATATCTTCCTCAAGTTGGTTTAACCTTGGGATTTTACTTTTCCTAGTTAGCAAGGACTATGGATTTTTTAGATTTGATATATCCATTGATGATACCATATATGTCATCATAAATTTTCCATCTTGTCCATTGATCATAATAAGGTAGTTCCCCTATAACCATTGTACCCTACATTGGTATTATATTTCCTCACTAACATTGTTATGAAGATAATCATAAAAAGGGTATTTTTGTTGATGTGTTGTCAATCATGTCTTCAAGGTGGCCAAGAGTGTCCATGATATGGTATGTATGATTGGTTCTCAATGACAAAGTGTACCTTAGTGCTCACATAGTTTGTATGAGACCCTATAGGTTTTGGTCTTGTTACGGATGTTGTTGATGATGTGTTCTTGATATAGAGGCTCTATGGGGTGTAGTAAGTGCTTGGTGTACTTGTGGAAGTGAAAATAATCCATTTGAGTAGTCATGTTAAGGTGTAGGTTATCCTACTCATCTTGATAGAGTTTCCTAAGTAAGTAGATTGATGATGTTAGAATTCACACATGTGAAGGTGTCAAAATAAAGTGGTCACATGGGTTTATTTAGTTTTGTGCCTAAAGCATGTGTTTCAAGTTTCATGCCTTGATATGATGTCTATCAAAAATTATTATGGTGTAAATTTTCTCTCCGAGTAAATTTCATTATTTTTATACTTAGTCATATTTGCATTTCTTAGTGACCATTGTAATTCAAATATTTGAATTTTACAAAGGAAACTAGTTATAATTATTTGATTTTTATATTGATTAAATGGATGAATTTGATGATGGGAGTAAAAAATAAAAGTGGTAAATCACTTCAAGGTAAATCTATGAAAATTGATTAGGAGGTTTGATTGGTCATACATTTACATTTATTGCATCTCAAAGTTGACTAAGGGTTTGACCTTCATTTTTTAAGGACCAAGAAGGGTGTTTTAGTTTGTATTGATGATATTTGGATGTTTAAAGATGATATATATATTGACGAAGGTTTTATATTCCCTAAGAATCATATATATGGATTTTATAAGTTTGACCAATCCATCTTTAGTATGAACCATTGCTTGGAATTTGATTTTGTATTTGTTTATGGTGTTTTCATGTACAATTAAAATGATTGAATTATTTTGCATATGCAGAGATGAGTAGTGATGAATGTAATAACTTTGGGGTGTTTTAAGAGTCATGTGGAATGGATATATGTGATTAGAAGTGGTCTCGTGCTTCTATTTTGGTTAATAAAGTGTTAAAGGGATGAAGAGGTCTCCATGGGACCTAATAGGGTCACTTAAGCCTAATTGAAAGGTGGTGTTTATTAAGGGTGATCTATCAATGCCATGGTCCACCTGTATATATGGTGTTGATCTTTTTATAAGTAGTATAGAATCCTTAAGGGTTAAGTAATGTCTTATGGCTGATGAAGAAGGTGGTGATCATAAAGACTCTATAAAGAGTAAAAATAAAGATGCAAATTTCTAGAGAGTAGTGATAAAAGTAAAGTGAAGTGTGAGTAAGCTTGGTAGAAAAATTTAAGAGAATATTAGTTTTATGGATATGTGTGTGACCTATTGGTCATGTCTCTAATGTGGTAATAGTGTTTTTTAGGTTTGATGGTTAAGGATGAGTGAAGAGGTATATAGTGACCCAAAAGGTTATTTTGAATGCATTGCTTATGTGTGAAGGCTTGAGAAAATGTGGAGGGTTGAAGAGAGTTTTTATTAATTATTTATCCATTATATTGAAAGGTAATCATAGTTTTTGAGGTGTTGATATTAGAGGTGTTTTATAGGTTCTCAACATCTAGGGCAAGTGGGTGCTTGTCTATGCTTAGGGGTTGGTGCTATTTATAGAGTGGATGCTTCACTAAAGTATCTATTTTGTGATCTCTTATAGGAATATAATCCAATTTTTTAAAGATTGAGAGTGGATTTTATCCCCCATGAGGATTTCTTACATATTTCATGTGTTATGTGTTTTGATCTTGCATTGTTTTCTTTGTTTATTATAATGAATGGTTTATTTGCTTCATGAATGCCTATGTTGAATGGTTAAGTGTTTAAATAATTGGAATTTAAGTTGATTTTATTACATCATTTATTCACCCCCCCCAACTCTTAGTGATTGTAACTCTAACAATTGGTATCAAAGCCACAGTTTCTTTATAAAGTTTAACCACTTAAGGGTGATCAAAGGTACAATGGGTAGTCATCAAATGTAAGATGGTTTATCTAATAAGAAATAACCAATATTTAATGGATCCAAATATGGTTTTTTTAATGTGAGGATGAATACCTACATCATGTATCTAGGGTTAGACATTTATCCATCTATTATGGATAGTTATTCCATACCCCCTACTCCTCCAACTAGTGCAACTGATAATAAGTTGAGTGAGAATAATTATAGAGTAAATAATGTTGTCATTTGTGGCCTATAAAATGTTGAGTTCACTAAGATGATACATCAAAAGTCTACCAAGGAAATCTAGGACAAGCTATAGATCATTTATGAAGGGAATTTAAAGGTTATGTTGGTTAAATTACAAACTTATTGAAGGTAATTTAAGGGCATCAAAATTAAAGAATAAAATACTATGGCATCATATATTCTAAGGGTTGATGAGGTGGTGAACATGATCAGAGGTCTTGGAGAGGAGCTTGCATAAGCTACTATAGTATAGAAAGTATTAAGTTCTCTCACCCTCGTGTTTGATTAAAAAGTATCTACTATAGAAGAAAGTCATGATCTAACTGAGATGAATGTGCATGAATTGCATGGCATCCTTACTACTTATGAGATGATATTCAATTAGGATAAACCACCAAAGAAGGAAAAAACCTTCAAGGTGATCAAAGAGGAAAAATACAATAAGATAAAGTTAAGTCTTGAAGACTTTAATCTTAATGAAGATTAACTTGAAGCCATGATTGCAATAAGATTAAATGTAAGATTAGGTAAATATGAAAGGAAGCTTCCTTTTAAATGTTTTTCATGTGGTAAAGTTGGTCATTTTGTAGCTAAGTGCCCAAATAGAAGTAAGTCTTAATATAAATAAGCTCATAAAAAATCTCATGAGGATGAGCAAAATAAATCTAAGGGTCCTAGAAAGTACAAAAAGTTTTTCAACAAAAATGACAAAAAGAAGTCATGCAAAGGTAGTAAGAGTATTTACCATGAAGAGTATAGTAATGAATCTATTGAAGAAGAAAGTTCCACATCAAAAAGTGATGAAGCATTAAATGACATATTTTTCATGGCTCTTGATGACATTGTCTATGAATGTTCTAAAGGAAAAGATCTCTTTAATGGTGATAGCTCAGAAGATGAATTTATAGAGAAGCTAAAGCTAATAGAGAATGAAGGGAATGAAACTCTTTTCATGACCTTAGAAGCAAGTAGCTCTAAAGTAGATGACCTCATTCCAAACAAAGATGCAACTGATGATTTAGATGATGAATAATCTAAGTTAGATTATAAGAAATAATTGGTGAATGCTCTTGATGAGCTAAAATACCAAAGGAATAAGACTCACAATATGAGAGATCTGATCAAAGACTATGAGGAGAAAATTAGTTTATTTAAATTAAGATTGGAGTGTAACTCAAGGGAGTATGAAGGTCTCATAAAGAAAGAGAAGCTACAGGATAAGGCAAGTTATGCAAGACTCAAGGCAAAAGAAGATGAGTGATCTAAGATTAGATTGGAGTTTGATTACTTGAAATGTAGTTTAAGGACTAAATAGGTTGATTTAACCATATTCAAAACATAATTAGATAAGGAAACTGATAAATTGAAGACATAAAAAATTTGAGAAAATTATAGTTGATATTGATGACCTATTCAGTAGTCAAAAGCTTTAAAATGATAAGTCATGCCTAGGGTTCCATGAAGATGTTCAAAAGGGTAATAAGATTGAGAAGATAATGAAGATATATCAAAAGACTAATCATGTTAAGGAGAGTGATATTAAAGACAATAAGAGTGTCAATATGAATAAGAAGGATAATTTAAAGACCTATAGAAGTTCAAGTCAAATAAAAATAACCCAATTTAATAAGTTATGATAACTCCTTCAATGGTTACTATTATTTTTATAATCAATTTGGGAATAGGGCTAGTGACTATAAAAGACTTCTTCAAATCTAGTAGCCATGGAGTAATGGTAGATATAAAAGTCCACATTAGTCAAAGGAGTATTTTTAATGTCATAAGGTAGGACACATTGCAAGACACTATGTAATTAAGATGAGAAGGTCTTCCAATCAAGACAAGGTAGGTAGAGCTCCAAGAGTGCATGAGAGATCTCAAAACAAGGTATGGATATCTAAAGAAGTGAATGAAAAATAGACTCAAAGAGGATTATTTATCATAACAAAGTAGGGTACATGTTCAAGTGTTTAATAATAGGTCTTATATGAACAAGTAGATAATATAATCAAGCAAGATTCCAAGTCTGAAGGAAAGAATGAAGTTAAGGACCCATTAAAAGTTAATTTGATGATGAGACAGGACTATAAGTCAAATGAGAGTATCGATATATGGAAGTCTCTTAATTTTTGGGACTTTTAGTCTCTTTATGACAAGTGGGTGTGTCTACCTATGTTTCTTAGGGGACATATTTCATATGTAGAAGCAAGTGTGTGTGCTCTAGGTGATGTAAGAGATTCCATAATTATAATAGGGAGAATTCGATTGTCATGTTATATAATTATTGAGAGGCAACAACAAGTTCATGAGCTTATTCCATAAGTTTATGATGTAAAACTTTGTTGATGCCTAAATGTGTACCAAAAGTGCCCATAGTGTTTAAAAAATACTTCTCATTTTATAATTCCTTTGAATTAAATGCATAAGTTTTAGGCTATGATAATCCTATTATCTTTGATAGAACAAAGGTAGAGCAAGTGAATGTTTCAAAATATCTATAATATTTGGTGGTTGGGAGCCACCATGGCCAAATAACAAATCTATGTAAAATATGTAGTATAATATGCTAAAGATGGTGGATTATGATCAAAAACTAATCTAAGATGGATATTTACAATGAGAAATAAGCTAAAGTGATTTGATTTAAAAAGGAGTAAAAGGAATGGTAGGTCAAAAAATAAATATGTCATTGGTCTTTATTCCATATATTATGAAAAAGTTCAAATATCATCTAAACATGCATTTAACCAATGTATGAAGTGAAATAACTTAATCCCAAATCACAAAACATATAGGTAAGCTTCTAAGGAAGGTATGAAATAATTAAAGTAGGAATCAGACTCAATTTAAAAATCACTCCTACAAGAAAACAACATTAGCCCAAATGTAAAAGAAGTGTAGAAAATAAAATAAGCTTAAGAACTTTCAAATAATCTAGCATTGGCATAAATTAGTAACTTTTAATTGAAGATACACATCTAAAATCCATAGGAACCATTTAATTCTGAAAGTGAAAGCAAACAACTCAGAGGGAAACCATATAACACTTTACACAAGCAAATACTGAACAATCTTTATAGAATTCCTTTCTTGCATTAATTGCTCCTAGTTTATAAATTAATTTGGCTCTAAGAACTCGTGCCCTCTTTTACAATTGATAATGCTAATTTTATAAGCTACAAGGAAGCATGTTAATTATTCATATCCAATCATAAAAGTACAAGTGTAGGGATAGTTGTCCTTTCCACAAATCTTTTTGAAATACACTAGAATTTCCCAATGGATTAATCTATAGGTAGTGTGTTTTACAAACAACACATGCATTTCCAAATAAAAGATTCAACTTCAAAATATTATATAATGCTAGTTACAAAAAGAACATTCTTATTCATATAACTTTGGGACCCATTGGTTGATGAATTAATCCATAACTATTTTAGGGTCTTCATTTCTTTCTAATGCTTCCTAATACAGACTTGGTCCCATATTCGAGTTGCTTAACAATAAAGGAGAGGCCCTCAATTTCTACAAATCCATTTTAAACTATTGACCAATGGACTCTAGCTCAACTTACCTTTACATAGATGATAATTTAGCCTCTATCAGGTTAATTATAATGCTTACAAGATCTAGTTATAGTCCTCATGTTGTGCTAGGGCACTCCTAAAGGTTCCAATATTGATCAAATGGTGATAGATATTTAAAAAATTATGATATTATATCCCAATTTTTACATTATCAAGTCTAAAAGGTCTCTAATTTAGCTTATTACACTCACATGACTTAAAATTTAGCTTATGTCATTTTGTTCATCACTATTCAAAATATGACTATTGCCTTTGAATTTAGATCCTAACAGTTGTCTTAAAATTTATGTCCATGTGACCATCATTTTACATCTATAGGAATGTCTTTGACAGTCACATGACCATTAATTTTAAACATGTGATCAAGGCTCTTTTTTATGTTAAAATTGATGTCTACATGACCATCATTTGACATCCACAAGGACATCTTTAAATGGTTGTACGATTATCAATTTTAAACATGTTACGAGGACTATTTGCCAAGACTACCACTTATCATTTTTTGGTTTGTTCTACACTATGCATGTGTCATGTGTCAACTTATTGGTGCTTCTATTCTCTTTATATTGGGATTTGAGGTTAAGCCACTTGGAAGTCCTAGAGAACCTTTGAAAATTTAAAGTGATCTCACTCCATTCAATCAAGTGGGTAAAAATAAATATAGGCCATTGATTTCATAGGTGCTCAGTCTTTAATATGTACTAGGATCTAAGGTTATGCCACTTGGTAGTCTGTAGGCCTTCTGAGCTTGAACTTTGCATCTTGTTAGTTTTGTTAGCTCATTTTATTTCACCACATGGTAGTCTCATGTTAAATTAGAGCTTTGTTTAAAAATTCTTCATTGATCTCGTTCTGTTGATTTGGATCTATACATTAGAATGTGTATCATTGATCTCTAAATAATGCTTGATGTTTAAACTAGGGTCTATTGCTTGACTAGTCAATCATTGAATTTTATCCATTAGATCAATTTTATCTAATCAATTGTGGGTCATTAATCCTACATAAATGCAAAAAGTATAAGTTAGGATTAGACATAAAGTTTATGTACTATGGTTTTCATCTCATGTTAATAAATATAAATTAAAACCTTAGGCTAGGATCATTTAAACTAAGTTTTGAGACATAACAAAGGGGACCTTATGAATAAAAAAGTGATCAAGGCACAAATATTTTAGATTAATGATAGAAACATAAAACAAAGGACCCCATGAAAAGACATAGTGTAAAGTCTTAGGGTAAGGTTTTTATCAGATTAATAAATATGATAAACCTTAGGATAAGACTTTAGGCTAATCCTTATAACAAAGGGACCATGGGGCATAAAATAGACCAAGCATAGAATTTTTAGCCTAAGTTTTGGTTGTGTTGAAAAACATGACCAAGATTTGGGATAAAAATTAAATGAAGTCCATGGTATGATTAATTTTTCCCCACTTAAAATTAAATAAAAATCTCCTACCAAATTTAAATTTGAATAATTATGTCCAAGTAAAACATTAGGTTAGGGTATGAATTTAATTAATCAATTATAGACTAAGGTTATTAAAAGATCAATTTGAGATAAAAAAAAATGAAACCCAAACATTGTCTATTCTAAATGGACTTCATTAGACCTACAACTAGAAAACATAAAGATCTAATATTCACAAAATCAAACAAGGGAAAACTAGAATCATGCACAAAAAATCTATCCATGTTAAGTGCAGATGATCTTCAAATAAAAATAATGTGAAATCATGCTAATGACACTCTGATCAAGTGAATATATAATTTCAAGGTATAAATTTTCACAATTTGACACATGGGTCCCCATTTTTTAGAAATGGGGGTATGTTGACTTCAACAAATAAAAACTTTTGGGGAAAACATAGTAATATGTTAGAATTTAGAGACTCTAGTTGAAACTAATAATTAAGATATTTATGAAATTTGATCAAGCACCATTATTAATATTAGTTCATGGTTAAACTAAATATTACATATGTAGAATTATGATCAAACATAAAAACTTAGTCATGTTTTGTGTGTGCTTTGATTCCACTTACTTATTGCCAAAGGATTTAGAGAACAACTTCCAAGTTCATGACTTTAATCATTAACATTGAATTTTAGAATGTTTGAATATTCATTAAGAACTATTATTTAGCTCAAAGAAGGCTTGGTAATTGCACTACTACTAGGCATGCATGCATAGCCTTGATAGAGATGCCTTTGGATCCACTTAAGGCCTTACTCCACTACTAGTCAGGTGTCCATAGCCCTGGTGAAGATTACCAAAAACACCTCTGGTTATAAAGATTTTGATTTTGAAAAAAGCTCTTATTTTTTATTTTTTAGATCATTTTTGGCTTTCCAACAAAGGTTGGGAACTGGGTTAACTAGGTTTAGGGATTTGGTCAAGTGTTTTATTTTCATACCATCATCTTTGGCTATAAACTATGTCCTAGCCAATTAATGTTTTTAAATTACAAGCATAAATATGTCCTAATAGTTTAATCTTTCATCCCACATGTTCAATCCTCATTAAAACCAATCTTAAATGATAATAAGGTTTAAAATCTCAAAGAAAAATTAAATTATTCATTAGTCTTTACTAGCTTCTCTAAACTACAACATCAAGCTCATATTTCAACAATCCATGATCAACTAATGTTGAGAAGTCATACCTGCATTTCTGAATGATGAAGATCTCAAGTAGTTAAATGAAACTCAAGCTGAGGGATATCTAAAAGGACTTATTTAAAATCAAGGATCAAATCAAGATAAAACAAACAAATATAAATAGGCACCATATATAAATAATGGATATAAAGGAAAAAATAAATAAACTAAACTAAGACCTACATTAACCCCATAAAGTACTTACCTCCAAGATCAAATGGAAAATTATTTGGTCTACTAAAAAAACTTGAAGAATGATTACTTCTATTTTATGGCCTCTTATTATAGATATTAGCACTTGTATGCTTGTGTATTATAGGTGATGTATCTTGGTCTCTTATCAGCATTCTCAGATGCATGGATTGAAGATATGAATCTAAGACCAATTATCTTCTTCCCAAATTATTATAATTTACAATAGGAGTTCTAGTTCTACTTCATCCATAGACATATAGTGTCTTATATAATCTTCAATAAATAATGGTATCTCAGTTAGTATCCTTACACTGATGTCTTCATTAGGTTCTTTCTGAGGTGGATATGGACTACCAATATTTAAAAAAAATCTTCCAAGTCATCCTAAAAGGGTTATTCATATTGATCAATTGTCTATAGTTAATCTAAAATCTCATTAGAAACATGATGGTCCCATATTCCTAACCTCATGATGAAGTTATATGATAATTCTTGATCTATTACACCCACTTCATATTCATCCTCAGTGAAGAAAGGTAGCTCTTCTATCCAATAAATCTCAAGTTTATCTTGGTTTAGTTTTTATAAAATAATATCATCTTGTAGGAACTCTAGATTATTGATAAAATCCTCTGATGAAGCATTCATGTGTTCATATATCCCATCATTGACCATTTCTAACTCTTTAATTCCATTTGAGATATCATGGTATGACTTTTTCTAGTGATCATATTCTTATGAGCATTCTCAATTTTAGAAATAAATTTGCATGGGTTGTCTTTCTAGCTACCTTCTAAAGAAAGATCATCTTGTACTTGATCCATATCCTTTTCTAGTAATTCTTCTTCATCTATAGATGTTCTAATGATGATGTCTTGTTGGTCTATAATTTTAATGCCTTTTACACCTTTAGGAATATAAGACCTCTTAGATGCCACTTCTTCAATTATCTCATCTTCATCTTCATCTTTATCTTCAAATGGAAAATCAAAAGCCTACATGAAGGATTTAGAAGTTCCTTCAAAACTGGATGTCCATGCAACATTAGCTTGGCTAGGCATAATTTCAATTGTATCCCTTTCACCTTGAGTGCTTCAAAAAAATTGTAATGATCATCAAAATCTATATCAAAAAAACTCATTTGCATGTTTTCAGATGATCCATTATTATTGTTATCATGAAACCTATTTGGAGGCCTATTAAACTTTTGAGAACAATCATTTATGTTAGATCCATCTCCCATATTTCCTATTTGTTTTTGAAACTAAAGAAAATCAATGCTCAGTCTTTGGACCATATATAATATTAATTAATTTAAATTTTTTGGCATCTCAGGCTCACAAATTGGAGCATTGTTACTAGATGTGGGCATTAGAGTTCCATGATTTTGTGGATGGGATCCACTTGTAGTGCCATTCAAGAACTCTAGGTTTTAGCTAGGATATGTATGACTCAAGGGAAATTAGTTATGAATTGGTGTTAAAGTAGGTATACTAGGAATGAAATTCATGATGGGACAATTTGAATTGATATTAGGCATGGAATATGCCATTTGACCTTGGGGCTACATTTGGTCATTAAAGATCACAGATTTAGAGTAGGCCCAGGTCAATGTTTTTATGACTAGAAGAGAACTTTATAGGAACATGGAGGTCATGATATCGATAACATACTTATAAATTTCTAAGCCTAAAGCCTCATTGGGTCTACAATGGGCTATGGTTCTAATGAAATTTTTTAAGAAATGAGCATTAAAGGCTTTGATGGTTTTATTAACATCCATTTTAATTATGGTGAGCTATTAATACAAGACACATGGACTAATAATTTTACCAAATTGATCAATGAAAACATTATTAAATTCATCTAAACTAGTAATTTAGTTTTTTAAAATTTTGAGAAACCAATCATATTCAACATATTTGATAGTGAATGGGAACAATCTACATGCTACATCTTCATGAACTACATTTAACAATCTCAAAGTAGCCTTGAATGATTTAATATGTTCTTAAATAGTGATAACACTATTAGTAATGAAAGATGGTAAATATATTTAAATATTTTGAGGAAGATAATGTATTATACCTAGCACAATTATTGAAGAACCACCTAGCCAATCCATACCTTGGAAACATGAGTACCTTAAACTAGTGAAGTGTTTGAGACTTTGGGAATTATGCTTACCTAAGTCTCTCCTTGGGAAATTTTGGATTGTGAACTTGAAACCTATTTAAAATATGATGCATCAAATTGATCTTTATAAAGTACAATGATTAATGTTGCACATTAATCCAATTTTTCACAACTACATGTAAAACACAAATATCTTTAACTAAATAAGTTCAAAGATATGTCTAGAATGATGAATTTAAGGGATATTTACATTTATAAGCTTTAATAAACTCAATTTTTTGAATAAATAGTTAATATTTTTAAAAAAAATCTATTAATAACCCTAAACATGGGGAATACACAAAGCATGAACTACCTTTGCATGAATGTCTATGAATCACCAAAAAATATCAATCTTTGTCTAAAGGAAGCACAAAGATTGGTCTAATACCATAAATATAAATGATATTTACAAAATTATTCTCAAATAATCACAAATATGCAAATTATACATCAATCTTTAATCAAAACACACCAAATTTAGGAAATATTCTAAAAATTCACAAAGATTTGACTAAAGGCCATCCTTCTATCACCAGTGAAGCTCCTCCTGTTGATGCCTAAATGTGTACCATAAGTGCCTAGAGTTTGTAAGAAACACTTATCACTTTAGAATTCCTTGTAACTCAATGCATGAGTTTTAAGTTGTGATAATCATGTTATCTTTGATGGAACCAAGGTAGAACAAGTGACTATTTCACAATATTTATAATATTTGGTGGTTGGGAGCCACCATAGCCAAATAGTAGATATATGTAAAATATGTAGTATAATATGGTAAAGATGCTGAATTATGATCAATAACTAATATAAAGACTAATCTAAGGTGGATATTTACAATGATAATTAATCTAAAGTGAACCAATTAAAAAGGGAGAAAAAGGAATGGTAGGGAAGAAAAGAAAGATACTATTGGTCTTTATTCCATATATTATGGAAAATTTCAAATATCATCTAAAAATGCATTTAACCAATGTAAAAAGTGAAAAATCTTAATCCTAAATCATAACATACATTAGGAAAGCTTCTAAGGAAGGTATGAAATGATGTAAATAGGAACCATACTCACTTTAAAGATTCAATCCTGCAAGCAAACAACATTAACCCAAATGGAAAAGAAGTATAGAAAAAAATAAGCCTAAAAACTTTCAAATAATCTATAATTGGCACAATTACAAACTCTACATTCAAGATACACATCCAAGATCCATAGGAACCATTCAAATCTAAAAGTGAAACTAGACAACTGAGAGAGAAACCATACAACACTTCACACAAGCAAATACTAGATAATATTTGTAGAATTTCTTGCTTGTATTAATTTATCTTAGTTTACAAATTAATTTGACTCTAAGAATTCGCTCCCTCTTTTACAATTGAAAATTCTCCTTTTATAAGGTATAAGGAAGCATATTGGCTAGTCATATCCAATCACAAAAGTACAAGTGTAAGGACAACTATCCTTTCCAAAAATGTTCTAAAAATCCACTAGAATTTACCAGTGGACTGACCTATAGGTAGTGTGTTTTACAAATAACACATGCCTTTATAGATAGAATATTCAACTTTAAAATATTATACAATGTTGGTTACAAAAAGAACATTTTTATTTCATCTAACTTTGGCACCCACTGGCTAATGAAGTACTCCATAACAATTGTAGGGTCTTCATTACTTTCTAATGCTACCCAATACATGCATGGTCCCATATTCAAGATGATTGAGGATAAATGAGAGGTCCCCTAATTACTAAAAATCCATTTTGAACTACTCATCAATGGACTCTAGCTCGACTTACCTTTACATAGATGAAAATTTAGCCTTTCTTAAGTCAATTATAACATTCACAGGATTTGGTTATGGTCCTCATGTAATGATAGATTACTCCTACAAGTTCTAATAGTGCTCTAATGGTGGTAGCTAGTTCAAAAATTATGAACTTATATCCCAACCTTTATATTACCAGGTCTCCAAGGTCTTTAATTTTACCTATTACACTCACATGACCTTGACATGGCATTTCCATGGCATCCCCATGTCATTATGTTCATCACTATAAAAATATGACCATTGCCTTTAAATTTAGATCCTAGAAATTGTCTTAAAATTGGCATCCACATGACCATCATTTGACATCCATGGGAACATCTTTGACAATCACGTGACCGATAATTTTAAACACATGATCGAGTCTTTTTGTTATTTTAAAATTGACATTAATGTGACCATCATTTGATATCCATGAGAAAATATTTAATGGTCACATGACCATCAATTTTAAACATGTTATAGGGACTATTTGTCAATCCTACCACTTATCATTTTCTAGTTTGTTCTTCACTCTACATGTGCCATGTGTTGATAGCTCAGTGATTTTGTGATCTTTGTACTAGGATCTAAGGTTGTGCCACTTGGCAGTCCTATGGAACCTTTGATAATGATCTTGCTCCATTCGATTGAGTGGGTATGAATCAATATGGGATGTTTATTTCTAAAAGGTGCTTGGTATTAATGTGTATTAGGCTCTAAGGTTGTGCCACTTGGTAGTCCCATGGGCCTTTTGAGGTTTATATCTCTTCAGTTCTATCAGTTTACATGCTTTCACCATGTGGTAGTCTCATGTTAACTTAAATATTAATTTGAAAAGTCTTCATTGATCTCACTCTATTGATTTAGATCTATACATCAGAACACATATAATTAATCTCTAAAATGGACTCAATGTTTAAATTAGGGTCCTCTACTTGACTTTTTAATAATTGATTTCACTTCGTTAGATCAATTTCATCCAATCCACTATGGTTCATTGATCTCACATAGATGAAAAAGGTTTAAGTTAGGCTTATTCATAAAGTTTATGTATTATGGTTTTGATTTTGTGTTAATAAACATGAATTAAAACCTTAGGCTAGGATCATTTAAACTAAGTTCCAAGACATAACAAAAGGGACCCCATGAATAAAAAAGGGACCAAGGCATGAATATTTTGGACCAAGTTTAGAAACATAAAATAAATTAACCCACAAAAATACATAGCATAAAGTCTTAGTCTAAGGTTTTTATCATATTAATAAATATGATAAACCTTAGGATAATACTTTAGGCTGAGCCTTATAACAAAGGGACCATGGGGCATAAAATAGATAAAGCATAGGATTTTAATACTAAGGTTTGGTTGTGTTAAAAAATAGGACAAAAATTTGGGATAAAAATTAAACTAAGTCCATGGTATGATTAATTTATCCCTGCTTAAAATTAAAAAGAATCTCCTACCAAATTTAAATTTGAATAAAAAGGTCTATGTAAAATATTAGGCTAGGGTATGAATTTAATTAATAAATTATAGACTGAGGTTAGTTAAATATAAATTTGAGATAAAAACATGAAACCCAAATGTTTTCTATTCTAAATATACTCTATTAGACTTACAACTGGAAAACATAAAGATCCAATGTTAGCAAAATTAAACAAGGGCAACCCAAAATCATGCACAAATATGCTAGCCATGTTAAGTGCATATGATATTCAAATAAGAATAATGTGAAATAATTTTAATGAAATTATGATCAAGTGAATATTCAATTTCAATTTAAAAAATTTCACAATTTGACACATGGATCCCCATTTTTTATAAATGGATTTATGTTGGCAAGCTTCAAGAGATCTGTTCAAGGAATTGGTCTTAAAGACAAGTTATTAGTCAATAGTTAAAATTGGTTTAGTTGGGAAAATCATGAAAAATGAATGTAATATTTATTTACTATGTGGAGAAGACTAGTCAAATTTTATTCCATGGGTTCATATGTGCTAAGTTGGTCAAAATAACAATTCATGACCATTTGTTCAATTTGACCAGTTTGTTCAGTGTTCACTACCTAGTGAGAGCCCATCATGAAAAATTGGTGTATTTGAGGTATATAAGGATAAAAATGGTTAAGGACAATTTTATTTTATGTTTCTAAGAGAAACATGTGTTATCAAGATGTTAGAAGGCTATCATGATCTTTTTATGATGTTTTAGCTTAGTGATTATTTTGTAAACATGGTCTACAAGCACAGTCATGAGCTTTTCAAGTATCAAATAAAGATTTAAAAGTTATCAAGGTTATTTTATTATTTTTAAATGTGTGTTTACCTTTTATAGGTGGTTTACAAGTGTTTATAGGTCATGAAGATGTATTGAACTCCATCTGAATATTTTTTAAGGCTCTTGGGTATGATAGTGTTTGCTTAAGGACTAGCAAGTCAAAAACCATTTTAATGGATGTATAAGTTCTCCAAGGATTCTAAAATTATTTTTTGGACCAATTAATGTGATTTTTTAACCTCTAAGTATGAGAGAAGTTTTAGGAGTTAGCATTGATCAGAAGATGGTATGTTGACCATGTTTCTTATTAATGCCCTAGTGTCTTAGCCCATATGGGTCAGTGACCTTCCCAAAGTAGCTGAGGTTTGAGGCTACTTATTCAATTTAAATGATATAATAGGTTCTAAAAAATTATTTCATATTCTTATGAAGGTAAGTGGTTTCTTCTATGCTTGTCCATTTTTCAAGTAGGAGGGCTAATTGGCAAGTCATTTTTCCAAGGAGCTATAGTGAAAATAAGGAGTTGGGTGATGAAATTTGGCATGAATTAAGGGAAATATTATTTTTCATCATATATTAAGTTTAAATTCATGGAGATATCTACACAAAAATTTATGACCTCTACAAAATATGAAATGGCTACAAGGCTTGTAGGCATGTCTAGTGTGAAGAAGAGTAGTTTTTGGTCATTTTCCTCAAAAGACATACGTATGGTTATCCATGAATATGTTTCTCAGCTATATTTTTGCATCATATGTGTTTTAGAAATATATTTAATGTCCATTCTTAATTTTATGGGTGACTTGTGAGATATAATTTGAAGACAACTATAAAGTTTCATTACGGTTGGAGATGGTCTAAAGGTTATCAAGGGGTGCTTAAGATAAGGTGACCTAGGGGAGTCCCTCTCAGTGTTATTAAGGTGTTTGTGATCAATTTTTGGTATTCTTGTGTGTTTCTTTGTCACATAGTAGTGCATGGTCAAAGAAGAGTATTTTCAATGAGCAGGTTTGAGGTAGTCATGGTAAAAAATGGTATGCATAGTGATAGAGGGAGTTTATATCATCTCATATAGGATTTCCCTTATTATTTTTGGATTTTAAAACATTTAAAGGTCCTCAATATTAATTATTAATCCCACTTTGTCATTGTGTCAAAGGAGGAGAAAGTGTTTGTAGAGGGAGAAAAAGTATGTGTGTAGCTTTATGTTGGTGTTTACAAGTGTTGACATCAATGAAAAACAGGGAGATTTTTTTGGTGTTTTCAATGATGTCTATAAGTTGTTCAAGAGTATCCATGAGATGATATGTATTCATGGCTCTCAATGACAAAGTGTACCTTAGTGCTCATATAGTTTGCATGAGACCCTATAGGTTTTGATCTTGTTATGGATGTTGTTGATGATGTATTTTCAATATAGAGGCCCTATGGGGTGTAATAAGTGATTGTTGTACATTTTTAAGTGAAAATAATCCATTTGAGTAATATTGTGAAGGTCTAGGTTATCCTAGTCATCTTGATAGATTTTCTTAAGTAAGTACATTAATTATGCTAGAATTCACACATGTGAAGTTGTTAAGAGAAAATGGTCACATGGGTCTATTAATTTTTTTTCCTAAAGCATGTGTTTAAATTTTCATGCCTTGTCATTATGTCTATAAAAATTTATGATGGTACAAAGTTGTTCTCCTAGGCATATTTCATTATTTTTATACTTAGTCAAATTTGCATTTTTTAGTGACTATTGGAATTCAAATATTTGAATTTTACAAAGGAAACTAATTATGATTTTTTGATCTGTATCTTGAGAAAATGGATGAATTTGTTGATGTAATAAAAAAAGTGGTAAATAAATTCAATGGCAATTCAATAAAATTGATTAGGAGGTTTGATTAGTCATACAATTGCATTTATTAGAGCTCAAATTTGACTAAGGGCTTGATCTTCATTTGTTAAGGACCCAAGAAGGGTGTTTTATTTTTTATTTATGATATTTGTATGTTTTATGATGATTTATCTATTAGATAGTGTTGTAAACTTCCTAAGGATCATCTATATGGATTTTGGATATTTGACCAATACATCTTCAATATGGACCATTGCTTGGAAGTTGACTTTTTGTTCGTTCATGGTGTTTTCATGTATAAGGAAAATTATTAAACAATTTTAAATATGCATAGATTAGTAGTGATGAATTTAATCACTTGAGGGTGTCTTAAGAGTCATGTGTTATAGACATATGTTCTTAGAAGTGGCCTTATGTTTCTATTTTTATCAGTGAAGTGTTAAAGGGATGAATAGATCTCCATGGCACCTAATAGGGCCCCTTAGGCCTAGTTTAAAGGTGTTGTTTCTTAAGGGTGATCTATCAATGCTATGGTAAACCTATGTAGGTGGTTTTGATATTTTTATAAGTAGGATAGAAGCTTTAAGGGTTAAGGAATGTCTTATGGCTGACCAAGAATGTGGTGATCATAAAAACTCTATAAAGAGCAAAAATAAAGATGAAGATTTCTAGAGAGTAGTGAGTGAAGTAAAGTGAAGTGTGAGTAATCTTGGTGGATGAACTAAAGAGTAGATTAGTGTGAAGGATATGTGTGTGACCTAGTGGCCATGTCTTTTATGTGGTAATATTATTTTGTAGGTTTTATGGTTGAGGATGAGCGAAGAGGTGTAGAGTGATCCAAAAGGTTATTTTGGATGAATTTATTATGTGTGAAGGCTTGAGAAAGTGTGAAGGGTTGAAGAGAGTTTTTATTCATTTTTTCTCCATCAGATTGAAAGGTAATCAGATTTATAGAGGTGTTGATATCAAAGGTGTTGTGTGGGTACTCAACATCTAGGTCAAGTGGGTGCTTGCCCATGCTTAGGGGTTGGTGTTCCTTATGGAGTGGGTACTTCACTAAAGTATTTTTTTTATGATCTCTAATATGACTATAGTCCATTTTTTTATATGATTGAGAGTGAATTTTATCCCCCATGAGGGTTTCCCACATAATTTATGTGTCATGTTCTTTGATCTTACATTATTTTGTTTGTTTTTTGTAATGAATGGTTTATATGCCTCATGAATACTTATGTTGGATGGTTAAGAGTTTGAAGAATTAGAATTGAAGTTGATTTTCTTGTATCAATGATTCACCCCCCTCTTAGTGATTGTACATCTATCAAATTTATGTAAGGTGGCATGGGTAAATGTTTATATGGATGACAAATAAAACCAAATAGAATTTATTTTTAACTTTATCATATATACAATAAATGTATGATTTCTCCCTATAGAAAGTCTTGTTGTAGAGTAGTCACCCTTGGTAAATATTTATAATATATTAGTTTGTCTTTTAATTTATGTGAGTACATTGATAAATTTCATGATTATTATGGTCATAAATTATGTGTATGTGACAATATTTACTAATATATTATTATTACCTATTATTCTTTTCATAAGACATAGGTGGATAGTGTTCATATATATAAAAATAAAAAGTTGGTGTATTTTTATGTGTAATTGAGTCAATGAAATTTTGGGCATGATAAAATAGGTATCTTTCTATGGTACCATTATCTTTCATCCACCATAGTTTTTTTGTACATGGTAATCTAGTGACTTCCTCAATAAATTCTTCAGTCACCATCATTTGCCAAAGTTTTTGAAAACTCTTAAGTAATTGCATCATCATACCCTATTAAATTTTTAAAATAATCCATCCATCCTTCATTTTTGAATATGTTAGCAATATCTATTTTCCCCCTCATTAGTGTGAGATATATGGGTCACTTATGAATACATCACCTCCCATTTTCACCTAAATTCCTCTCTCTTACATCAAGAATGGTAGTTTTGGTTATTTGGTTGCAAGTGGGGAGTGAATTACCATGATGCTATTTGTTTATATCATCATCATATTTGTTCTCAATTCCCTATATATCATGATTAATCATTACATTTATAAACTACACTCTTTATTTCTTGTAGCTTATTTTAACAGTAAATTCCATGTGCTTTTAGAATTAATTTGGATCATGTAATTTCATGTGGAACTATTCCCCTAAATGACATGGTACTTATCCTTGATTGATTGAATTAATTATGGTAAATCATGTGGAAGGGAATGTAATAGTTAGAAATGATGGACTTTATGGTGTAAAATATTGAAGTGACAAGTATGGTAAATTTTAGTGGTGAATATTCCTTAATTCATGAATATTCCAATTTTTGAATTTTGTTTTTGGAAATCTTTTTAGGGTTGGCATGAATCCAAATCTCCACAAATTTAAGAATATAAATTATTTTTGGGGTCAGATCACCAATTGTTTATAATAATATCTTAGATTACACTTCAATTCACCACATATATATAGTACAATTGACCCCTAATATCAAACAAGGTACCAAAAAGAACCAAAATTGATAAGGTTATGCAATAAGAGGACCACAACACTAAATGAAAACACACAAATAAAGGAATCAAACATCCATACTGAATATCAATAGTGTTGATCATAAGAATCAAACAATAATGCAAAATGATAATACTATGATAGTGTTAAATGGAAGTGCTAAATGATGGCTTCCAATCTATGATTGTATGATAGAACTGAAAAGCAAAATGGTGTTACCATCAAATGACATAACCAAATTGTATTATCTACTCTATAACCAGATTATAGAATTAGATGGTAAAATTGAAGTGTTGCATCCTTGATCATCAAGACATCTAGTGGGAATGGTAAAAGGATAGACCAATTATCAAGAAAATTGGGCATATTATCTTATTTTAAAAATAAAATAAAAAATCCCAAATAATTACAATGCACTCAAAATACATGTATTTATTATTATTTTTAGTTTGTCATAATATGAATTTAATTATTTAATAATATTAAAATAATTTTATGTGTAAAAATCCCAATTGATATCTCACCAAAAAAAATTACTAGAATAACATGCCACCCCTATAGATTATTTTGATGATGACATGCCACATCTAGAAGATGTTCCTCTAGTTTTTTATGACAATGATCATGACACTCAAGTAAATGAAGAGATTATTGGTACTTACCAAACATAAAGTTCAGCTGAAAAATCTAGTCAAAAATCTTCACAAAAGAAGAAATGTAGATGGATAATTGGAGGGTCCTTTAAGGTAGACTGGGCAACAAAATTTCCTTTCATAGAATTTGTAGAGCCTAAAATTTTTGATGATACTCCAATAGAATATAAATGTACAATATGTAGCTAGAAACTAGGAAAGGAACATATAATACAATTGAAATTGAACATGATTGAGAAACATTGTGGAAAAGTATATATGATAGTGAAGCACCTAAATGAATTGATAACAATAATATAAATGTGGAAAATTATATAATAATGCATGAATGTAAGATATGCACATGAGTATGAAAATGATAAAAAATGTCAAAAACATCTTGCTGAGAAAGGGGGAATAATTGAAGCAAATTTTGGAAAAGTTATGCAGTCCCATCTAAGGGCTAAATATATACAATTCTCTATTGTATACCACATTCTAAATAAAGGTAAATCTATTTATAACTTTTTAGATTATAAGATTTTATTTCAACATAATGTATTTATGTATATTGCACAATCACCTTGATCAAATAGTAGTGCTTGAGAAATGGAAAAATGTCTAGCAATGGTTGAGAAGAAAGATTTGAAATAAAAAGTTCAAAAGTAGTTGTTCATCTCATTATCCATTTATGAGGTCACAATGATTGAAAACACATCCTAGGTTGGCATGCATTTTTATACTTTTGAGAAATATTCAAGTCATCCTTATCTACTATAAATTCATAAAATGGTATAAAATTATAATGCATACAATCTTTAAAAATTGGTTGTATCTAATTTTAAAGATAAAGTTGGTGTGTGTTGGGGCTGATGGTGCATCAATTATGCATGGGCATAAAAAGGTTTTGTGTATTTAGATGTAAAAAATAGTTTCCCCATATATGATTCTAATTCACTACATGGCTCATAGGATGAATCTTTCATACAAAATAGTTATCAAGTTTTCTAATGTGGAAAAGTGGAGGAGCTCATTCGTGACCTACATGCTTATATGTCAATCAATCCAAAAAGATTTTTAGAGTTCCAAAAATCTAAAATAGGAGTGACTAATGGTAATAAACTATTGAAATATGTCGATACAAGATACACTTATATATATGAACCTACATGCCAAATTTTTAAAGAATATTCATCATTAATAGGTTTTATGTATAAATATCATAGAGAAATTGACAATGCAAAAGATTTGTTGTACCATTTAATAGATTTATAAACACTACTGACATTATGTGGAATTATCACAATGCTAATGGAAATGAATTATTTAATGAAACATGGTTAAGAGAGATCCATTTATATTTTTGACTTCATACGATTGAGAAAATGAGTATGTCAATCTCTAGATATATTATACACTTCGAATGAAAAGTTTCAAGGCCCTATTTTTAGTAATTAACAATGTTTGACATATTTAAGGAAACCTAAGATCTATTTTAAATTGAAGGTAAGGAGATATAAATGATCATATTTGTGTTGTTTTTAATGGCAAGGAGATACCAATTAACATTTTCTATAGAAGCCCTGATCTTATGGTAGCTAAATCTGAAGAATTACTTTTAAAATGTATTTTCTATGATACAATTTTATCAAAAACCTAGATGAAACTAAGTATAATTTCACAAAACTTATCTATGAAGATCATAGATCATTTTTAAAGGGATTATTTGTTTGAGGCCATGGCAGTTGTGAATCCCATTTTCTGAAATAATAATAATAGTTAAATGCTAATTATTTATTTATTTCAAAAATATATGGGTTATCTTGTAAATTATTTTGATAAATCTATATAGGTCAATGGAGTTGAAATAAAAGGTGTTTTTGGAAAGGATTTACTAATATCTCAATCAACTCATTTTGGAATTACAATATTTGAACAATATCACCTTCTAAATGAACCAATAGAAAATGGGGAAATTACTTGGCTATGGAAAAAACTTTATCCTAGTAGTATATTATAGGGACATCTAAGTGAATATTTTTTATTATATGAGATTTGTAAAATAATGATTCTGGTCTTAATGGAAGATGAAAGAGTATTTAGTGCATTATCATTCATTATGTCAAATTTTTTAAATAGATTGGATAAAAATTTAGAAACCTTTTTGAGATTGTATGTTTCACGATATGTTATGGATATGTTTTCTTATGAAATAACTCTAGAAACATGGAGTTATCTAATTGAAATAAGAAGCATTAGTAATATAGTGATAAATATAGAGGATGTAAATAATGAAACTAAATATGGCACTGACATGGTAGATGCAAATGTCACTGGTGATGGTTAGGTTTGTGTAGGATTGTTTCAACTTCCATAGTATTAGTTGTATATTTATTGCAATTATCATATTCTAAATTTCAATTTCATATAATTTTTTATGTTGTAAAATTTTCCAAATACTAAATTCATTACAATTATGGATAGTATTGTCAGTTAAAATATTTGATCCATTCATCATGTAACTTTCCCTTTTATTTAATTGGTTTTTAATTTTATCGTCATTTGAAATAATTGTAATTTGTTATCATAACACCATGTTAATATTTTTAACTTTTAGCTTAAAATATGAATTTTAAGTCAAATACGATGGGTGATAGAGCATGACAAATCTAAAACAATTATAGTCCATAACTAGTTTCAATATTTTATAATGACTTTACAACATCATAAAATTCAAAATCAAAATCATACTCAATCATACCTCCAAATCCATCACAAAAACAAATACAACCCACATCACTATTTTTTTTTAATTAAATCAACTAAATAAACTCGTATTCATACTTATTACTCAATCCTAGCTCCAAATTTGTCATAAAAAATAAATGCAATCGATGTCATTATTTTATTTAAACTACAACATCTAAATAAACTCAGATTTAATAATAGTGACCCTACAACATCATAAAATTGAAATTGAAATTCATGCTCAAGCCTAACACCAAATCCCTCAAAAAAAGAATTACAGTCCATGTGGCTTATCCACTAATTAAAATTAATAAATTAGTCATTGAAAATACAAACTTCAAATTGTCATTTAAAATATATATTTTAAAACATAACATTATTTTTAAATATTATAGAGTTTAAAACATCAAAAATTAACAATTTTTTGGGGTTTCACTTCTCAAATACTTTATCAACCACAACATCCACATTCCTACCACAATATTTACTAATCCCTACCTCCAATTCCTCTATGCCATCCTTCAACATCCCTACCCTTGAAATATCCTCAACTACATAATTAATATGAGCAAGATTTTCTTTTTCTTCTTTTGCAGCATCTCCTATAGAAAGTAAACTTGGATTGGCATCTATCTTATGCTTAAATAAGGCATTATGATATTTTTATTACTCATTAATGATTTTTTGGATTGTGTTTTTATTTTTATTCAATAGAACAAGCTTCTCCTTCAATTGAATGGTAGAATATAAACTTTTTGTGTATTTTTCAAATACACATTGAGGATCTTGATTTCTTTTTTCAAATTCTCATATTTTTCCTACAATTTAAAATGAAATATAATTAGCTTTGAACAAAAAATAATGACATGAAATTTGATTAAAATTAAGATAAATTACCAAATATTTTCCTTCTTGGCAGTTTCAATCACAACAAGGTTGATGTATTTTTACCATTTATTAAAATATCCTTGGGCTTTTGTATTCAAATTATCCAACATGTTAAGCATAATACTCAACACATTATAATTATAACTATTAAAGATAGTAATTGACCTAGATTTAGCTTATCCAAACAAAGAATCAATATTTGTGGGTTCATGTTACACCAATGGAAACAAATCTTCTCATTGGGATTGGTTATAATAGTGGGCATTTATTTATTTAATCAATGCCTTCACCCAAAACTCCCAAACCAATAAATTTTTTAATTCATATATAACTCCATCATTAAGATGTAAAATAATACTTTTTGATAACAAATTATTTAATGAAAAAGATGTAATAACATCATCAGATAAGATAACATTCAATGGTGGGGTGGGGGATGAAAAGGTACAAGTTTCATCCTAAGTAGTCACATGAACATCTACTCCCTAGATAAAATCATGTGAATTGAAAGAAATTCCACCAAATTCACCACTTGTAATCCCTTGATATTTCTTGTCAATATCAATTTCTTAAAAATTCAATCCCTATACACTTGATACACCTCCAATAGAGTAAGTGGGGAATTTGGAACATGATAATTATAGTGTTCCTCTACTAGGTAATGGCACTTGTGGTAATGGAAGAGTATTATCCTAGATAAAATTGTGTTTTTAGGGGTAGAGGTGATGACATAATGTTCCTCAGATATTGAGGATGCCCTACAAAATGTAAATTATTTTTATAAAAATGGTAAATTTTTAAAATAAAACTATATGCTAATTTAAAATTAAAGTTTCAGTACTTATATTTGGAGATAGTATTTCCTAGAATCTACGTTCCATATTATGAGTAATGGGGGTGGTTTGAGCTGGTACATTACATAAAATTTCAATCATAAAAAACTATAATCAAAAACCAAAATATGCAATGTAAAATACCTTGCATAGAGGGTCCAAAAGGAATATTAATTGTTGGGGTTTATTGCAGTGGTGGTTGTTCCATGACAACCTCAACTTCTACCAATTCAACTATGATACTAATAAAATAAATAAATTTAAAATTTAAAATATTATTTTAATGTTTTAAATAGTAAAATTACACGTAGAGACAATGAAGAAGAAACTTTTGGACATTTCAAAATCTGAAATGATTATAAGGATGATTATATAGACTCAAAATCTACAAATCCTTCAACTTCACATTATCCTTTTGAGGTAGATTATTTTCATGACATAAAAGGCATGAAATATTACCTATAACAAACAAATTTTGAACATATATTAATCCTTAATTTGGTAACAGTTTAACAACTAACCAAATATTAAACCTTAGTTCAATAAATAAACAAATAAACTAACTTCTTGTTCATCCATAGATAAAGCATTTGTAATCATCTTTGGATGAATAAAATTTGGAATAATTATCTTTTAAAGGTCATATATAAGGCCTCATATTATAATTTCATAATAAAATTTCAACAAGAAACTGTAGAACTAGGATTAGTACAAGCATAATTTAATTTAACCCTTATCCTAGGGGGATTAAAAGTGCACTAGTCATATCTCAAATTATAAAGAGTATGAATGATGTAAACTAGTTCCAAATAGGGAACATATGATGATATTATATAAAATACTATTTTTGAGAGAAAACATTGAACCATTTATTTAAAAAATGGGTGAAAACATCTTCCACATGGAGACCCGTCTTCTGACTATCTAAAATGAAAGAGAAAAATGAGGAATTTACATATCAAAAGTTGAATTTTCAATATATAAAAATATAATTACATACCAATTAAATCAATATTTAATCAAAAATATGACTCCAAATACTTATTGTCATCATTCATCAACATTTTTTTGAAGTCATAGGGTTTGCATTATGAAATAAAAGACATGTTAGATTGTCAATCTCTTCTAGTGACATACCAAAGCAAATTAATCTAGAGTCTGAGTTCACAGTGAAATTATTATCACTAGGGCAATAAGAAGACATTATAAATTTGAATAACCCAATGTATATTTCATATTGGGGCATGTAAAATAGGCTACCAAATCCATATTTTGAAATCCAATCATTGTATGAATCTAGTTGTTGTACAATCTTCAAAATGTTTGGGCATAGTAGGTTCTTGAAAATGTATTTTCTTTACATGGCTAAGGAATTGATGTGGGTGGGGGAAAAGGGGAATGATAAATCTATTTTGTAAAATTTTTAAAATAAATGTATAAGTTGTATTTATAGGATAAGCAAGGTGATTGGGAAATCAGACAATAGATCGACCATATTAGTGACCCAACAACACGGTCTAACATCATCATTTGACACTATTTGATTAGACTAACATTCAACACAACTATCTAATGCTTATAATTTGGTGAATTCATTTTACATATCCATATGATATATCCATTCATCACATCTATCAAACACATCCATTTGATATATTCATCTAACATATCCATCCAACATAGTCATTTGATAACCATTCAGTGCAGTCATTTCACACAATCATTTAAAATAGATGTTGAGTGTAGTCATTTGGTACATACATTTAGGTGAACCTATTTTTTTTGATCATTTGGTTCATCCATATAATTTAATTATTTATTTTATCCTTTTAGTGGTTCCATTCGATGCATATCTTTTGGTGTAGTTAAATGGTTGTACATAAAAAATAGGAAACCATTTGTTTTCAATCCATAATCATCATAGATTCACCATCACCCATAGAGGATTAACCATAGATACAAATCAAATTTTCATTTATTCACCAAATATTTCCAATACTTTTTCCATTAGGGCCTCTTAAAATTAACCTTAGTGACAATTTTCTTAAAAGGAAATACTTGGTATTGGGTTGATCTTGTATCATTGACACTAGTACTCAATTATACATGAAACATAACTTTAAATATTTAAATGAAAAAACATGATTATTTATATAAAAAATATATCATAATTACTTTTATATTCATTGGTTTACCAATCATTTCATATTTTTATTTTATTTTTTATGACTGGATTATGTCTTGTATCCTATGAAGTGTGTGTGTGTGTAGACACAAAAACATGGTTATTTCTCTTTGATGATATTTTGTATAATTTATTCCTTTGAGAGTGGTTTCTTGTATAACTTGAGATAATTACCATTAACTAATAAAGAGAATATTACTTTATCTATTTTTTGTATCTTGACTTCTCCATTTTAGAACACATCATCCTTCTCATAAGGTTTATGGGGTGTAGGAAATATTTAATAGGATTTTAATTAATTAAATGGGATTATGGTTTATAGGATAAATTAGAAATATTTAATATACAAATTAAGGTGAATGGATTTAGGTGCATACATTTTATCTCTATTTGAAACATCATTGTAAGTGAATGATGTGGAAGGAGTAATGGTCTTTCAAAGAAAAACTATTTCATGGATAAGTTAGAAAATGATGTTAGTGAACATGATCCCCCCTCGAGGGGCATGGGAGGAAGAACAAGCCAAATGCTAGATTATTTTTCATGATCCAAATATTGTAGTCTATTTTATGTTTTCTCCTTTTTGATTGTCCATGTAGTTTTACCTGTTAGTTGGTTTTTTTAACCAACTCTTCTTTCTGTAAGATTTTTAAGCTTACTATGTACAAAAATAAATCAAGTTTTTGATATTGAATATATTTTATAAATTATTCCTCCAAAATCCAAAATCCATAAATGGTATCAAAGCCACGCAAATTTGAAAAGGAGGATTGATATAGTGATGAGAATAAGTTCTATTTAGCACCTATGTTGGGATGAACCTCTGTTAAAATATGTCAAACCTGATCTAAATATTTTGAGTGAAAGCATTGCATTTATTTTATTATCATACAAAATTGCATTAATAATATTAGTATAGTAGTGGGGGTCAAAATTTATACAAAAACTTTTGTTAAAATTTGGAATTTCCCACAACTTAGTACTTATATGGTAATGGTGTGAAGACTCAAATTCTGGGAGTTAGCAGATGTAAGCTCAAGATTTTGAGATTCCATAAGCTGAAGCACTTATTTTTTTATTGACTATGTTCTTTTTGTCCAAATTGATGGTGCGAAGGTCTACTAAGAATCCTAGAGAATTTGAGCCAACACAAGTAAAAAATTGTTGAACAAGACATATAAACACTAGCATGATAGAGTTTTCAACCTTCCAACCAAGCATATAAAGACTAATTCCTATCTGGAAAAGTGCAATATAGCTAAAATAATGGCTTAATAAAGTTTATTTTTTTCTTTATTATAGATATTATGCACTCCATGCTTTAAATAAATGAATGGTGAAATGAATAAGGTTATTTCTCTTACTGCATCTTTTTGGGCTCCACCATTGTACAAATGTAGCACATTTATTTTTTGATTTCAAAGTACTACCACTTTAAATAGATTTTACATGCAAATTTTTTTTAGAAATTTTGGTTTAAGAAAAATTATCTTCATTTTATATGTCCACCTTTTCCTAGAGGATTTGGTTTATAATACTTTTGTAAAGGCATCCTCCAAAGAGAGGTTACAAGTTCAATTCCTTTGAAAAATATTTTTTGGACAAATTTCTTTTTGGAATTTGGTTTTGGAATATGTTTGTTTTGACAAGGGAATTGTAACGATAAAATTGTAATGTTATCATGGTGATATAAGGGTGTAATATGAGTTATAAGGTGTATTTTTTTTGACAAAATCTAAAAATCCTTGTATTCTTGTCAATGGAAGTTATTTTTGAAGGTAAAGTCAAAACCTCAAATAGAATTCCCTTGACTTGTTTATACTTTTTGCATCATGGCTAAAATTAGTGGTCTCATATCTAAAAATGGAAAACTATCACCTAAAAACTACAAATAATGGAGAATGAACAAGGAAAATATTCTTACTTTTAATGATTTGTGGGAAATAATAGAGAAAGAAACCATACCACCCATTGAACCCATAAAGTTGGTTAAATACCAAAAATGTGATAAACATGCACTCACACTTCTAAAATCATCTTAAACTTCAAAAATGATTATTCACATTAAAGCTATTAAATTTAGGGCATGGAAAGCATGGAAACCAATAAAAATTTTATATGACAATTAGACTACATACAAAAAGACTGACTTTCTAACGCAACTTTTGAACAATATATTAGCAGATGATGATGTCTCTGAATATCTTTCATGCATGAAAAATATAAAACAAGAGTATTATACTACAAGGGGAAAAATTAATGATAACATGTTGATTTATATCACATTAAATGGGCTTAATTCCACATACACCATTTTTTTTCAAATGTTTCAGGTTAGTGATAAGCTTAATGGTGCCACATTTGACTCCATCTATGAGTTATTAACTCAACATGAGAGATAATTTACAAAGAATAAAAGTAAGCCCATTGAAGAGGATCACTGTGTAAGGAATAGGTCCCAACACAAAGATTATTTCCATGTAAAACAAAAGTTTTAATATCATTCTTTTAAACACTCTCAATGACATTCTCCACATCATTCTTAATGATATCCATAAAACTCACATCAACACTATCTAGGGTTTTCCAAACACATACATCACCATAGGCATTATTCTCACTCTTTTAGTTCTTTAATTGATTCATCTTATTTTGGATCTCATCACCACCAAAAATAGCCATAATGTCTCAAATGTGTTGGTATTAGACATCTTAAAAAAAATTATCCTTCTTGATGACCCTACTCTCTACATATAAAGAAAGATAAGCCCAATGTTGTGGATCATTCTAGCAGTAGATATTCTAGTTACTCTAGTTATTCTAATTATTTTGACACTTACTCTAATTATGAGGCATCTTATATGGATAAATTCTATGGTACTAATGGACATGACACCATTTTTTGAGTACTCTATGATTCACCCATATTATGCGCTCTATTAGGCTTAAGACTAGGATTTATTGTATTAGTAATTTTTTTTGGATCGATTTCTTACTTTAAGTTCCATTTTTCACTTTCCATACTTGGTATTCATGATATGGAGTAGATAGAGTTAGTTTTTTTTGTTTTTCTTAATACATAAATTTTCACCTCTCACTTGATAAGGGGAGAAAATTTAGGCATTGGTTGGCCTTTGATCAATCATTAATGATAGTACTATGAGTTGATATGGGTTTTTAGCACTAATAGTGTTGAGCAAAGGTCATTAGTGTTTGTTGGAGATTAGGAAGATGTACCATATAGAGTATAGATTTTTTACTTAGATGGGTTCCTATGTGGGACCTTATGTGGGTTGATGTAGTTGGACATGTTTGATTATGTTCCACTATAGGATGATATGATGATCATCAGGGATGAACAAAATTTGATCATGTTCATCAACGATTTTTTACCACAAATCACATGGGTGGGCTTCTTTATGGAATGATAGTTTTTGGTCAATACTAGAGGTATAGTAAACCACTTGTAGTTTTGATAGGGATCTTTTGATGACTTCAGTGTCCATGTTATAGTTCATTCATTTGCTATACCCTTTTAGATTAAGGGAGCATTTGTTGGATTATTTTTCATGATATAAATATTATAGTTTGTTTTATGTAATTTATTTTTTGGTTATCTGAGTTAGTTTTACTTGTAGTTGGTTTTTTTAACCAACTCTTATTTCTATAATATTTTTAAGATTAGTATGTACAAAAATAAATCAAGTTTTTGATATTGAGTATATTCTATAAATTATTCCTCTAAGATCTAAAATCCTTCACCAAATGGCCACTTGAAAATAAATCCCCTAGGTGTGATAAGATCAAGATAAAAAGGGGGTTGGATTACTCAAATGTTAATTTAGCTATGATTGAGATGCTTGAAGTAGACATGCTATTAGATAAAGTTACTCAACCTTATAATATAATTCCTAGGTAATAACCAATGCCTAGGAGGGAGGCAATTAGATTGAGAAGATAAGAGATAAATTCTTGAGGTGTCGATAAAAGTATAGGAAATAAACAAATAAGTTATGAGCTATTGACAATTACTGAGTAAGGGCACATGCAAGGGATAACTATAAGGTGATTAGGTAATTGACAAATGATTTTTTATAAGAGACAAAGTTAATATAAAATTCATAACTCAATACAATTTAATAGATCTTGAGTGTCCCAGAAGTGATGGGATGGGAGTGGTTGTTACTAGTGACTAAGTTATCCTTGTGCACTAAAAAGGTGGCTAAGTATTGCCTACATAGGCTTAAGAGACCTTAGGCTAATGTAGTTATAAATTTGATATTTTAGACATAAAGAGGGTAATAATATGTTATGACTTAGAATAATGATTTGAAATGAGTTGGGTATGATGATAGTGTTCATAAATGTGTTAATGGGATGCAGAAAGGTATATGGGGGTACAAACTTAGTTAATTGGGTAAGAGGGTATAGTTAGTAAAGGTTAAACAGAGTGAATGGAGTTAATATTGGGGGAATTTGGAGAATAAATAAGAAAAAGTGAGGGTAAAAGGGTCATTTTAAATTTTAGTGATAGTAAAATTGTGCTCTAGAGATCAACGATATGGATCGTTTCCTCACTCATCACACTATGAAGAGAGAGTCTCAGAGTAATAGAGGGTAGATGATGTAAGAACACCAATGAGTAATCCAATCCTAAAAAGTTAATTTTGTCCTTTTTAAATTTATTATATTCATTTATTGCATATACATCCACATAAGGAAATACTATCAGTAGGGGCATTACTTCAGCTATGGTATTGCTACGATAAGCTATAATATTGTAACTGTAAGTTGAAATTTTGCAAAACCTTAAGGGGTAGCATGTGGTTTTACAATACCATGTTTGGAAAAGGGTGTGATTATAATACCATAGAAGAGGATAATAAAAATTTCAAACTACATATATTGACATGTGATTTTGTAAAATTGTAATTTTTGAGTTGCAATATTATCGACATTGTTAGTGAAGATAAAGAAGCATAGGCAATATTTAGGAATTTGGGTATAATGGTTGGTTAAGGGGTTAAGAAGTGAATGGAAGTGGGGATGAGTTAGAGTAATAGGTTAAATGTATAAAGTTTTAGGTTATATGGGTATACTTAGGTGGAATAGTGAATTATATAGGAGGGATTAGTTAAACGAAGATAATTTTTATGGAAATTAGATTAGCTAGCTAGGTTAGTGAGATGGGGGATGAGATAGGTAGGATTTAGGTATATGAGAATGGGTAGGATAAATAGGTGTTATTAGATAGACATAATAGTTTTGATAGGGTGAATGGATAAAATGTGATGGATTAATAATGGATGTGGATTGATAGGATGTTTATTGGTGCATGATGACTTAGGAGTGTTAGTATCCAAGTTACATCATCCATTGGTGTTACATGAGATACATAGATTGACACCATCATATTATGGGGTGCTTGAGATGATTGGACTCTATTAGATTAATATTATGTCAATGGTATGGATTGATAGGGAATTTATTATAGCTATAGTGGAAAGATGACATTTAGAGACCAGTACCTTCCATTTTGTGACTGGGGAGATGATAGTGATGTTAGAGGACATATTGTAGATTTTTTTATTGTTGATGATAGGAGATAGGATATATTATAAATCTCATACCCCTAGTGTGATTTTTTAGAGACTATGTGGGTATTTAAATATTAGATTATGGGATTCCCAAGTAGATATTCATAGACCATTAAGAGAGGGGATTATCAATACGATGACACTAATTATGATGTCTCTTGTTACCAATATATTATTGCTAGACAAAAGTAGGAATTCATTCCACCTTGTGTTAAGATATATGGTATTTGACATGTTTTAAGATTATCATGTTTTTACTTGGGGTCCTTTGGTACATTCCCATCTATAGAGGGAGTTACATATGGGTGTATATAGAGGGGAAGCTAGTATTGGTCTATCATTACTATTGTAGATATGGATTTGGGAGCATATTTTTATATAAAAACCATTGGGTACATAGATGGATAGGGAGCCTGACTAGCCACTAGTGTTTGGTTGGTATATTATTCTAGGAACTCATATATCTCATGCGACTGACATGTAATTTTATAGACAAGAATTTGATAGTTTGAAGGATGAATAAATTATGTGGATGCCTTATGAACAAGTCTAATGGGGATGGGCTGAGGATGTAGATGTGACATGGTTCATGCACACAAAGTGTTATTTGACTATCCAATGTGACTACATCATTGAGAGATATATGCATAATCGAGTTTAGTGATATTTTGGGAGGAAGTAAGATGTACCTAGAGATTAGAACCTATTTTCCCATAGTGATAGGAAAAGGCCTCACTAGGGGACTATAGTGGAGAGATCATTGGTGAGAGTAGATTATGCGATTATTTACCCAATGATATGGGATTATAAGACTCCCATAATATATTTAGGAGTGATAGCTATGTATAAAAAGTGGTAGGCTTAGAGACAACCCTAGAGATTACTTAGGTGGCTAGTAGGAGTGAGGAGAGGGTATTTCTAGAGGATATTATAGGTAAAGGCTTTGTTAGGGAGGATGTGAGCTCAGAGGGAATAAACTTAGGCATACATTTGATAAGATGAGAAGGTAGGGCCATATGTTATGGAGATTGATAGTGGAGATTAACATGCTAAAGGAATAGAGTAGGATATAGGTGGAGACTAGATAGGTAGGAGAGTAAGTTCAAATGATGTAGGACCATCTAGGCCACCTTTGAGTAAGGATGACCAAGCATTATTAGATAGGCTGAGGTAAGAGGTATAGCCTCAAGTGATAGAGATAGAAATAATTATGATCGAGTATGATATAATGGTGGCAAACCTATAGAGATAAATTATATAAAGGGATAACTAGATGGTAGGTGTATTAAGATAAGTCATATGCTTATTGAGATAGGCGTCAACATTGTAGGGGAAACTTAGCTAGAGAGAGGATTGGGATGGATAGATTACAGAAGTAAACTTAGAGTCAAGATGTATAGATAGTATCATTATGAGGGTAAATTGAATATCTACAGTCAAGACTAAAGGAGGAGTTAGAGCTATAGTTGGCCAATAAGGCTAAGGAGGAGGGTGATATTTTATTAAAATAACAAGGTATGGGGGTGGTGATGAGACAAATATCATGAATAACATGAGAGTCTCATTATTATAGGGATTTAGATGAGGGAGTATTGCCAGTATATCAGTGTGCCCTAACCTTTAGAGCCAATTCATCTTCCCAGTCTGTGCACTAGCCTACTAGGAGGCCACCTAGACAATAATGATTTGGTCTTATAATTTTGAGAAATGATATATATATTGTACATATATCATTTTATAATATTTATTCCCATGGGGCCCATTTTTTTAGTTATATATTTTGACATGGACTCTTACAGACATTATGTATTGTTGTTATTGTGATTATGTTGTGTATGATGATGTATAGACTTATTTATTTGCATGTGATTTATGGATATATGGATGTTATTTTTATGGATTTATATTATGTAATTGGATATTATTTTCATATTATTATGAGTATTTATGGATGATATTATGAATATGAACTATATGATGTTGATGTATGGATATAGATGACTAGTATGGGTTATGGTTTAGATATGGATGATGTTAATTATTTATGTGATAACGTGATGGTATAATGAAATGGAAAATGTGATGATTAATAACCTATGCTAGTAGATCAATAAATAATCCATGGATTTAATCATATGTATCACAAATAATTTTGGGTAGAATCATCCTGCACTAAGGAGGTGGGTGGGGTGTTGGGTAGTAGGATAGGATGATTAAATAGGATAGTGGAATGGTTAGGATTAGGGATATTATTTATGGGGATTTGAAGAAATTATATATATAGTAAATCCTATTTTTATTTTTCAATTATTATTACAAGTGTACCCATGACAAGAGGATATTTATGATTACTTTTGATATCAGAGTGTGAAGGGGGACTTAGATTGGGAACTCCATTTTGTGACATTCCTAATTTATAAGTTGGTTAGTCAAGTAAAGCCATCCTAATTCCATTTAGTAAAAAGGATAAAAGTTAACATTTTAAAAAGACAACACAACAAGATAACACTTTTAAAAAATGATAAAAAGGATTAAAATAATATTCATATGATACAATGATGATTGACAATATTTACATATGGATATCTATACATATATATGTATATATATATATACATATACATACATACATATATATATATACATATATATATATATATATATATACACACACACACACATATATATATATATATATATATATATATAATTATAATCATAACATATATGAAGGACAATACACATAATGAAGGCTAAGTATATACATTGACTCTTATTAAGATAATATAATAAAAAGTGATTTACATGATTTCAAAGCATAAGGACAACTAAAAATTGTAAATAAAATGGATAACAATGGTATTATTTACAAATGATCAAAAGAATTAATAAAATGTTAATTATTTCTTTGTTTTAACAACATATCCTAAAATATTACTAAAGGTAGAGGATAATGATAACTCTATACAAGATGTTCTAAGAGAAAAGACTAAATGGATATTTACAGGGGGTAAAATGTGCCCAAATATTTTTTAAAGATAATCGAGACAAGGATCAAATACTAGTTATAATAATCTTAGGATTTAAAGTGAACAGTTAGGATTCAATTATAAAACATATTATAGATATTTGAGTAGGAATATTATATGACCCTTCTTTATTGATGAGGTTAGTGGGTTCATGTATATTTTTTCTTAGGGGATGAATGTGGATGGATGAATTTGGATGCGATTGAGGCTAAGAGGAAGAAGCGTTGCCTAGGAAGATATGATTGTGATATGTATTAGGATGTCAAAATGGAATGAGAAAATTGTTTGAAAATGGATTATATGTTCTAGATGACTCTTCAACAAATATTAGATTTTCACTTTAACAATGATTTTCCCCCATTTTAAAACACATATCTCCTAAATTTCCCTAAACACATATTATATTCCCATTATTACAACTAAGGTCATATGGGAAATGAGAGGATGAAATTAAAAGATGAGATAAGTGGATTGGTGGTGGATAGGTGTGCCCCTAAGAGTGGGGACATATAGATGGAGGACACTTGGAGCTTTTTAAGTATAAAAACACTTTAGATTCATAATATTCATGGGCTTGTCAAGTTCATCACCATCTAATGTGGCCAATTTATAGGATCCTAATCCAAATTTTATAATAATAACATAGGGCCCAAGCTAGTTGTCCTTGAATTTGCCTTTTTTCAATGATCAACATTGGTGCTTTTATGATTCTCCTTTAGGACTAGATCAGTAACTTCAAATTATCTATACTTAATCTTTTTGTGATATTAGCCCTTAAGCTTATTATGACATGCACTAAGTTACTCCAAGGAATTTTGATGCTTTTCATCTAATAGCTTGAGATCCTATAGCCTTTCTTATCTATATTTATTATCAATGATCATGCCCCATAAATATATTTATAAATATGGAAGCTCAACTTCATTGGGAAATATTTCTTCTATTCTATAGACCAAAAAATATCAGGTAGCCCCAGTAGGTGCTCTAACACTAATTATATAAGACTAAAGAGATGGATATAATTGTAAGTGCCAATTTCTACAAGCATCATTAAAATTTTTCTTGAGAATATTAAAAAGTATTTTATTGGTTTCTTCCACTTTTCCAATGTCCTAGGGATAGTAGGGTGTAGCAAAATGTTGCTTAATATGATAAAAATTACATAGGCCTTTTACTTATTGATTTTTGAAATATTTTCCATTATCTAATATGATTTTGGTTGGGATTATAAAGCATTAAATAATTCAATTAAGAATGAATTTTTATATTTATAGACCTATGGTATAAATTAGAGAAATTACTTTGAACCATTTGGTAAAATACTCCATAACTATGATTATGAAATTATTTCCATAAGATGATGTAGGATTAATATTTCCAATAAGATCTAGTCCCCACATAAAAATTGGCCATGAGCTCATTATAGTTTATAGTTATTATGTTGGGAATGAATGAGATTATCATGATTTTGACAAGATACACATTTTCGTACATATTGGTAGGTGTCATGATCCATTATGGACTAATAGTATCTAGTCTAAAATAAATTCTTAGCTAGGTCCATCCCACTAACATGACCACCAAAGATACTATATGGACCTCCTTAATTACAAGAATATCATCTTCTAATGTCAAACATCTCAACAAGTTCTTATCATAGCCTCATTGATACAACATGCTACCAAGGATGGTATAACTAGATGTGTTATGAATAAAGTCTTTTCATTGGTGACAATTGAGGTCTAGAAGTAGGATATTATCATGGAGGTAGGTATAAATGTCATGGTACTAGGGTAGACAAGGATTAGTTATAACACAAATTTGATAATGATCCATTGATTAATGAGATGATAATAATAGTTATTAAATTATAAATTTCCTTCTTGTAAATATTCTCTAAGATCTATTAAAGAACCAACAGTGGCCATTATTTGGATGACTTTATCACTTCCCTAGGAACCTGCTCAAATGTTATCAACTAAAATTTTAGCTTTAATTGGTCCACTAATTATTTATATGGAATTAATTTCGCATATTTTGTTTATAAATATTCATTCACATTTTTTATAATCAATTAGGAATCACCAAAAACCTAAAGGTGTTGGATATTTGATTGGACGGTGAGTTATGGTCCAGAAACTAATGCCTCATATTCATAAGTGTTTTTCATGCATGGGAAAGTATTCAAAAGACTTTAGGTATTAGGTCACCTTGTCATGTTACCAAAATTATTCATACTCTTAACCCATGCATGGTATAAGATCCATGAAAATATAACTTCCATCCATTGACTCTTCATTAGATAATATAGACTCATCTAAAAATGGCATGATTAGTGGTTTAGTGTCTATTATTGGTGCTATGAAAATTTGATCTGCAATGGCTTATCCTTTAATGGCCTTTTGATTTATATACTCTATATCACATTCACCTATTAAAATGATCCATTTATACATTATACCAGTTAGATGTGATTTAAATAGCATGTGATTGAGGGGATTAACTTTTTATATGATCTTGACTTGGTTATTCAACATAAAGTGCCTAAGTTTTTGTGAGGTAAAGACTATGTCCAAGCAAGATTTTTTAATAGTGTCATAGTTGAGCTTGTATGAGATTAAAGTTATGTTTAAATAATAAATGGATATTTCATTACCTTCATCATTATGTTGAGATAATAGGGTCCCTATTGCACAAGGTGTATCATATATATATATATATATATATATATATATATATATATATATATATAAGTAATGGCCTTCCTAAGATAGGTGGTGATAAAATTAAAGGCTTCACCAGATAATGCTTTAGATTATCAAAGGTTTTTTGAAATTATGAGTTCCAATCAAAATGAGCCCCTTCTTTAAGAGATGGTTGAAGGGGTGAAATTTATCTACCAATTTTAAGTTGATAGATAAACTATAGTTTCCCTTTAAGGCTTCTTAACTACTTCATTTTTTAGGAGGCATTTCAACAATTACTTTCACTTTAGTAGGATTTACTTCAATGCCTTGCCTAAAGACTATGAACCCTAAAATTTACTTGAGGTGACTCCAATTACACATTTCTTAGGGTTCATATTGACCTTGTATAACTTGATCCTCTCAAAAATTCTCTTATTACTATAGGATGCTCTTATTGGAGCTTAGACTTTTCAAGTATGTCATCTATTTAATATTATATAATGTTATGCATCATATCATGGAATATTACTATCATACCCATTTGATAAGTGGATCCCAAATTATTTACACCAAAATCCATCACTTTATATTCTAAATTCCCCCATGTATTGATAGATGAAATTTTATGTTGATCAATAGGATTAATTTTAATTTGATTATAGCCAGAAAAATTGTCCATGAGTGAAATCATATGTTACCCTGAGTTAAAGTCCATTATCATGTTGATATTAGGTAATGGAAAGTCATATTTTGGAAATGATTTGTTTATATCCTAGAAATTGGTACAAATTCTAATTCCTCCTTATGGTTTGGCCATATGGACAATATTAGATATCCACTCAGAGTAGACAATCAATCAAATAAAGCTGGCTTCTAGGAATTTCTATAATTATTCTTTGACCAAGAGAGATAACTTGGGGTAAATTTTGTGGAGTTTTTGTTTAACCAATTTGGAATTTAGATGAACCAATAAATGATGTATCACCAAGGTAGGGTCTAGCCTAGGCATGTCTAAATAGTTTCATGTAAATACACCAATATATTCTTTGAGAAGCTCAATGAGGATTTATTATTCTTCAAGATTGAGAATTTCCTCCAATTTAACTATTTTAGGATTTTTATTTATTCCAATATTCACTTTTATGACCTCCTCAATAAGAGAAGGTGACTGGTCCTATAGATATGTTAGGGGTGGTGGTAATTCCTCTCCTAAAGCAAATTCGTATGGGAACTCTGCATCTAATTCCAAATAAGACTTTTATTCATTAAGAGTGGACTAGATTTATTCCATATTTAGAGATGGATAGTGGTATTCATATTATTCATCAATTTGATTTAGTGACACATGTTTCTTTCCAAAATATGCAGACTCATTTAGATTGATAGATAATACTTTTGTATGGTATCCTAACAAAATAAAATTTATAGATCCCAAATATTTAATAATGGCCTCATCATTTTGGAATACATCAAAAGATGGATCATTATTTTTATCTTATCCTATCAGTGTGGGACAGCATAGGGAGACATTAAAGGTGGATGTGATAGCATTAGGGAAGATATTGGTGGTAGTTAGGTCTTCATAGAAACTATAGATGGGACCCATTTCTAATTTTTCATTAGAGGTAGACTCTTTAGGAATCAAATAATTATCCATAATGATAGTGATTAGGTCAATTCCCAAAGTTTTATATCCTAAGCCAATATGTTTTGGGTGTTCCTAAATCCCTATAGGCTTTATTTTGCCTTGTTCTTCTCTTCCTAGTCTTTTGCCTTTATAGTTCAGATTTTGAATCATCTTCTAAAGCTGGGGGTACATCTACTTATGAGATTATAGGGCCTCATATTTAAGAATAAGCCTTGGGTCATTAGTTTCTTTAAAATATTCATGTGATATCATGCATACATTGGTGAAGGACATGGACCCAAATTGGTAGATAATGGGTTTATCTCACCTCATAGTAGGCGACCCATAGCTATGTGTGGAAAGGGGTTAGTTTCTAACACAAATAATCTTATATTCATACTCCCCACAACCTTGGAAGTTATTTTAAGGAGAGTGAGTGATGTTTGGGTATTCAGATGAAATGGGTGATAGATCATTAGGGTGGATATACTTCATAGATTTAGGATTATAAAAGGAACTATGGCTTCTAAGATAATAGAAAGTAAGATGTGATTCATCCATTTGATAGCTATAAAAGTGTTTTATTTCTCTTAGAATTGTGACCTATATTGTAGAATGAGGGTATTTAAAGCATTTATCTCATGAATCCAAGGGTGTCCTAGAAGTAAATTATAAGGGAGATCAACATCCACTACATGAATTAGGTTTTTGTGGACTATGGGTCCCATAACTATAGAAAGATAAATAGCTCCTTTAGGTATCCTCTCATTATCATTATATGCTTTGATCATTATCAAAGTAAGTCATAATGAAAATTTAGAATAACCTAACTTATTAAGGAATTCAAGACTTTACAAGTTCAAGTATGATCCTTCATCTATAAGTACCCATGGGATATTATGATTGGCAATGTAAAATTTAATGAATAATGGATAATTATGGTTAGGGCCTATAGGTAGCATATCCTGAGCACTAAAAATAATCTATTAGGAAGGGGATAAATGACCCACCAAAGATTGAAATTGACTTGTGTCGATATCTTTGGGGATTTTTAGTTTATTTAAGACTTGATTTAGTATCTCCTAATGTATCTATGATGTCTTAAGAATATCCATGAGAGATATTTGAGATGGAGTCTTCTCAATATATTGAATGATATCATATGATTTTTTAAGATAACTCAATATTTGTTTAGGGATAGTTTCCTTTTGAGATGTGTAGGTAGATGGGTCTTTTAGAGTTTCTCAAATAACTATGATCTTGCCATGCCATGTAGTAACTATATAATTAATTATTTCCTTATTTATTTTATGGATGGTGGATAAAGGATGTGAAAAATCTTGGGGGATTTATATTTTAATGGAATTAATGTATTAGTATGGGATGGAATGATATTCAGTTTGATTTGAAGTGGATGATTGAACTTGATCCTTTAGTGGTTTCTTTTACCTCTGATCATGCTTAAATAATGGGTCCTGATATATACCTAGTTTTTAATTCTTAGAATGACTAGTTGGGCTCTCCCCTTATACTTCTATGTCTCCTTTCTCTCTATATGGGCATGCATATCGCTATGCATTTCTTTATTATCCTAATTTAACTCACCTAGATTCCCAAAGATGTCATTTTCTTGGTTAGATCCTTGTCTCATTCATAAGATTTAGGCACGGTTCCTAATATGCATGGTGGATGATGAAGGTTGTATACACATAATATTTTTAAAATTTTATCACTTACTGACACTTTATATATTGTAGTAACCCATCGAGTTTCAATTTATCTAAATGCACACCTTAAAGGGTGGATCAAGAAAGGTGTGGGAAGATGATTGGTTCTTCTTAGCATTTTTGTCCCTTTTCCCACTGATTATCTACGCAGTTGTCTCATAAATTTTTTATCCCCAATCTTATTCTTATCTATTTCACACTCTCTAATAATTTTCTACCTTTTATCCCATTTTTTCTAACCTTAACCCCTTTTTGACTATTCATTATACTAGGTTGACTAGTTCAGCCCTATATAGATTTGGGTGAAATTTACTTAGGGTATAGGTCAGCTCTTGGCTGACCTAGCCCTTGACCTAGTGAATTCTTATCCAAAATGGTGCTAGGTTGATTAGGAAATTTTTGAAATGGATTAGGGCTAAATAAACCTACATATATATATATATATATATATATATATATATATATATATATATATATATATATATATTCATTTTGACATTATTTAGAGAAGAGAAGAATAAGTAAGAGATATTGTTCATCTTCTTATCCACCATTCTACTTGAGGAGAAAGCTTAGGGTTTCATAATTTACTTGGAGATATGGATATTATATTCTAGATAAGTCTTTTATATGAATTGATAGGTTGTGTAGCCTAGAGATGATTTATCCTTATCATCCTTACATACCAAAATAAGCTCTTGTGAAACACGTTGGCCAAGGGAGAGATTGAGGCTCAGTGGGTTCATCTTCAAAGGTAAGTATTCCTAACTTTGTTCCTCATTTATAAGAGTATATAAATATTCATTTATACTTATCTTCCATTCATTAGGATTTTGTATACATTTATGTGAGTATATGTCTCTTATGAATGTTTAGTTTTATTGTTTCTAACCCCCACTTTATGCCACAAGCTTTGTTGAGCACCAGATTAGACTTTACTTTACTTATTAGTATTTTAGTGAAATATCAAAACATAAGAATCCCCTAGGGTTATTTCATGATTGTGCTTGACTAGAGGATTTGGAACCCTCCATAACATAGTGTATTATGGTAAGAGATACTTTAATTGGGTCCAATGGATCGTCATCTTGGTCATGTTCCTAATTATCTAATGTGTCCCTAATTGGAATTATATGGTATGATATATATTCTATAATTTATGATTGATTTATAGACATGATGCATTTTTTATTACATACATTATAGTGAACCTGATGTGAATCTAACCCTTGCAAGTTTTATATCACAATTTCCATTATTTTATCATTTTATTTTTATATATTTGCAATACTAAGTCAATAGTGTTGATATAGCTCTAACTTATATGGATAGGTTTAACACATAGTTGGATAAATACAACTATGTTTTTTATATGTAGGTTTTCATCAGGTACAGGCTACTAAGTCAACTATATCAACACAATACATTTTTAGACATCTAGATCAAAAAACTAGGTTGAATCTATTAGCATAGTACATTTTTAGACATCTTGATCAGGATAATAGGTCAATCAAGTCAACTCTATACATTTAAAAACTTCCAAAAAACATATTAGGTTGATCCTATCAACACACTACATTTTATAGGTTTTCAACAAATAAGAAATTACAAAGCTAGGTCAACCTAGTCAAAATACTTGGCATAATTTTCAAGTATAAATTAGGGTAATTCAATAATAATATAATTTTCATTTGCATATTATAACCCACCAAGGTTCCTTTATATCCTTATTTTTCATTTATATTATTCACTAAAACTCTATTTTTCACAATTTTTAGTCTTTAAAACTACCCCTGTATAGCTAACTAGGTTGACCCTATCAATGTAGTTTTGTATTCTATGTTATTTTTAGAAAACTAAATAAACACCACTAATGTTTTTATTTTTCAAAACCTTACTTCCATAGTAAAATATAAACACTATCAACTCTATTTTGTAATCTTTGCATACATGATCATCTAAATCAACACTATATTATGTTTCAAATTTGGAATTAACACTTATATGTTATTAATTAGATCATACTTTCATTTATTGTTGCTTACATTCTTAGAATAGATCACATATTCTTAATTAGGTGGATTTTTAATATACCATTTATTTTCATTATTTTTCTATTTTATGCACACACTACCAAATAATAAAATCTTAAAATACATTTTAACAATTCTCTACCCAAGGCCTACCTACTTGGATTTCATCACCAAGGGGGAAGATGATTTGGTTTTGTATCCAAGTGTAAACACATGGTTAATGGTAGATATTGGATAAGCACCCAACACCCTTATCACTATGGTATGTAAAGAGAGGGGATAGGCCCCAATACCAAGCTAGTATCATTGCCAATATAGATCCATTTCATCCTAAACATCTTAAAACCATCCTTATATTACTTTCTAGTTATTTTCTTACAACCAACTCCCTATGATATCTAAAATCATATTCAAATAATCTAACAACATTTAAGATGACCACTTACTTAGCTTTTAATTTCTAGGTTGATTGCTTTCTTTTTGCTCAATTGTATGTTATATTGTAAAAACTTTTATCATAGAACATAAGTCCAAGGTTTTGTGTTGTGTGCCTCAATTATATTAACCTCATTGATCCAATTGATTGTGTGTTTCTTTTCATTTCTTTCTTTCAAATGTACTTGTAAAATTTTTCCTATTTTAGTGTATAGTGCTTCTTCTTGACAAAGTCTCTTTCAGACTATCTATTTATCCCTTGCCTACTATACTAGGTTGACTCTATCAAATATATACATTTTTTTAGCCTCTATTTATTCTACTAGGTAAACTCTAAGACTTTATACACTTTTTTAGCCTCTGTTTCCTATACTAGGTTGACTATGTATACTTTTTCATCCTTTGTTTCTAGTACTAGGTCAACCATGTCGACTCTGTAAAAAATTTTGACCCTATTTTATATACTAGGTCAACCCATTTGACTTTATATATATTTTTTGTCACTTTTTATTTCCTATTTTTTGCTTCTCACTTTATTTAGTCTTTTTACATCATCATGAATTTCCTATTTGAAGATAACACTAAGTTGAATTCAATAAATATGATGAGTCTTACCAACCCTCATAGGGTCTCCCATAAGTAGCTTAGGGATCCTCTCTTAGATGAGAGTAATGTTCATATGGCCACAATGAATTATGGGACCCCTCCTCATTCCTCTTTACTTTGTAATCCTCTCTTTTCCCTTAAATATCAACCTAAATTAGAGTATACCCCTAAAATGATCTTTTTTATCTCTAAATTTCTTCAACATCAAGGAAAGGACCCTTTTACCATTTACCATCTCATTATTAGTGGTCAAGTTGAAGAGCCTCATTCACCTTCTCCCACATTCTCACATGGATTTGGGGATATTAGTTTCTTTTATTCTTATCCTCTTCCTTCTATTATGACCCCTTCTCATACCATGACCTCTTCTTCTATAACTTATTCCACCTACATGCCTATTATCTCCACTAACATGGAATGTTATACATGTAGTGGGCCTCTTCCAATACCCAATCTCCTTAACTCTTCCATTAGTTCTTCATTTTATACCCATGCTAATTATGCCTCTAGTGCTCCCTTTTCTCATCCCTTCACGATTTAATATTTTGCTACACAAGCAAATTTTTCCACTAGTGCCTCATATTCTAAAAAATCTTCTTGAGATCCTACCAACAACAATATTAGTACCCAATACACTACCTAAAGTTCTAATGCTTCAAATAATTCTAACAATGCCAATTAAACCCACCAACTTTTATTACAAACATTTAATCAAATGAGCACTTTTCAAGCTCATAATAAAAATCAAATGATGAAAATGCAAAATCACCTTCTTCACCTTCAAACTCACCCTCAACAAATTCCTTGGGGAATGCATAATCAAAATTTTCCCCCACCTCCTCTTTGGGATGCTCATGGTAATATCATCCCCCTCCTCTTATAAACAAGAAAATCAAGCATCTTCAAAATGAGCCTCTTACATCTCAAATTGCTAATATTGATATAGGAGGTATCACTCCTACCAATTATTATAATGGAATAACTGATCCTACTCTTCATCTAAAAACATTTGGAAATCTCTATAAAGACTAGGTCAAATTAAACACCTTTGCTACTACTAAAATATTAGCCAAAAATCTCATGGGTGATTATTTATATTAGTACAACCAAATTAAAACTCATTCTATTACTAGTTTGGAAGATTGAGTCAATGCTCTAGTGCAAGAGTTTCAAACTAGTGATCTTCCCAAAAATACCTTTGCCTAGTTTATTAATTGTAAGCAACTTGAAAACAAAACTACCTAAGATTTTGTTAAAAGGTGGAAAATGTTATCCAACAAATGTGAACATAACATGGTTGATGATAACCTTTTCCATCTCTTTAATAATGCTCTTTTTTCCCAACTTACAATATCGAGTCCACTCTCTCTCCACGTACTTGAAAAGAGGCCATTGACCAAGAAAATTTTCAAGATTTCCTTTTGCATCAATTCAATCCACCCCAACCTTCTACAGGTCCTCACATCTTACTTAAAAACAAGAATTATTATGCTACTAATGATGGTGTCATAGACTTTTCACACTATTCAAGCTATCATTCATAACCAATCTTTAGAACCAGCTCCCCCTTCTCAATAATTCATTAATCCTCATTTATCTTCACCTAATAACATCAATGTTCAAAAACCATTATCCTTAGCTAAATTACTAAAATATCTACCTAGGCCTCTACCATGATAACTTGACCCCACTTATCTTATGAAATCTTAATATGATCCCAACATGTTTTGTTGGTTTCATGCTAGTTGGGGTCATTCTCATGAGACATGTAGGCAACTTCATAATTTGGCCATATATTTTCTTCTTAGTCCCAATTTTAACCATGATTCTATCATTCAGAAATGCCAACAAGCCTATGAAATTACTTTCAAGTCCTAGATATAAATACTAAATCTCAAACTTTAAATCAAGATAATGCTCATTTTACTATCTATAAAGACCCTCTTTTGAACCACCAAGATAACAAATACAAACCCACCCCTTCCACCAAAAATGTATAAAGTCTTATTGACCTAACTCATAAATAAAATGTGGTTAATATTACTAATATGAGAAGGGTGGATACTTTCATTGATACTAAACCTATCTATCCCCCTTCATTATTTTGCACATTTCATGTTATCCAAGATTCTTCTCCAACTCACATAAATGAGTTGTGGAAAGATGACCTTATATCTTTTGATGACCCAATTCCCACTCCTCCCTTGGATAACACTTCTCACTCTATTTATACCATCCCTTGATCTTCTTTACCTAACACTAATGGCACTGAAGACTCTATTAATGCTTCTTCTAATGATTCATAAAACCACCATAAACCAATTGATTCATCTTCTTAACATCATTTAAAACCTTGTTCTAAACCTGTTCCCTCTTATCAACATAATTTCCAATGTACTTCATCTCCTCTTTCTGAGGACCTCCTTCAACACTATACACCTATTTCTATCAACCTTACTATGGGTTATGATGAGTAAGATCCCATCATGGAACTCACTAGTCTCACATCCCAAATCCCATTTCTTGAGATTATAAGGACCTCTCCACATCATCATAACCATCTCATGTAACTTTTGTTTGAAATTAACATGCCTCATCCTCCCCTAGCACGATGTGAACTAACTTTATCTAGATCTAAAGATACCATATTACAACAATTCAAATAGATGTCCATCCATGTTGACAAAATAGTGGACATTTTTCTTTCCTTAAAGTTTCCTATTATGTCCATGATTCCTTATTATATTATACTTCATGTAGATGATACTCCTCTATTCATTAGTGTCTAGATTACTAATATCCAAGTCAATCATGCCTTGATTGATGAGGGTTATGTCACATGTGTTGTCTCTCTCAATTTTATCAAAACCCTTATATATTTTTAATGTAATCTAAAGTCCACATGCAGCACATGTCGAGGACATGATCGAAGTCAAATGCCTCTTTTAGGTTATGTGTGGCTTCTCATTACCATCCTACCTATCACCATTCATATAAAGATGATGATATTTAACTTTCATTTATCTTATAACATTTTGATTATTAGGCTATGGACTCATCTTATGTGAGCCATTTATTCTTCTTCCCGACAATTCATTAAATTACAATGGAGCCATCTATAGGATTTAGGGTGGCACTAACCCTTAGAATTTCAAACAATTCTTAGATAGTGGTGTCTTCAATATTCCTACTCTTGAACCTTTTCCCAAAGTTCCATTTCATGAGTCTCAATGATTTAAATTCCCTATAAATTACACTCATGGTTATAATGATCATCCTTAACTCATTAGGAATATTCATCCTAACATCCTTGATTTTGATGATGATAAGCCTGATGAGGTCAAGCTGAAGATTAAAACTTCCAATCTCTCACCTCATCTCATCTCTTAGCTTCCTACTTCTTTGTATCCTCATTCTCATAAACCATATTGTGATGATGTCCCCATTTTTTTTAGTAACACTTGACATTCAATTCATCACACCTCATTAGATGATAATTTAATCCCTACCTAGGTAATTGATCTTCATAAACTTGATTATGATGATGGTTATACCTTAGATGATTCATTCTTATGTAGTCTTGTTCAAGCCCATGATGTTAAGATTATCCATTATCATTCCTCTTTGTTTTAGTTTTTTCATGCTTCTTCTCATATTCCATTGTATATATTTGCTAATTTTAGTATTTTTCATCTTTATCATAGGGTAGAGATGGTGAGGACACCTTCAATTTTTGAAGAACCATGTAGGAGTATGCTTATGGATCATGATATGACTAGGACCTATCACCTTGATAGGTATGAGGACCTCTATAGCGTACTTATCCATTAGATGTATGTAATTTTCCTTTGGCCTTCTATAGACCTTATCTCTTCCTTTAGTAGATCCTACTTCAAATCCCATTCCTATTCCCACTCTAATTGTGTTTATCCCTACTTCTAATCCCATCCCTCCTTTTGAGCCTAGTCTAGTCCCTTCACCACCACCACCTTATCTTGGTGATGGTTTTCTTCTTTTACCATAGATGGCTCCACTACCCACCAAATGGGCTGATGAGCCTTACCAGGCTCCTTCCACTTCTATTACACCTCCTCCTATGAGTACCTCTACCAATCCTACTCATAGGCATATCTATTTCTTCCATGACATAGGTAACCATTCATCCATGCATTATCATAAACTACAAAAATCTATTAAAAGTATGCATCCTTCTACCCATTAGTCCTCAGACAAGGCCATACCTCCCATGAAGGCATTTCTTAACTATATTCCTAAGTATGAGCATATGTATTATCTTTGTCACTAATGTGTCACCCATAATAATGATCATTATTTTATCCTTTAGCACCACCTTAAAGATCTTATCTTAACCATTCTTACACCTTATACCATTCCTCCCATAGGTGATTCTTGCAAGAAGGCTCCCCCTTCTTCTCCCATGGTTCCACCTCTTATGGTTCCATCTCCTCCTATGGTCCTTTCTTCACCTCCTATTCTTCCACCCATGAATCTTTCACCCATAGACCTTCCCTCACATATGGATCCTTCCCCATTGGTGATTCCTTCATCCCCTATAGATTTTACTCCCATGAATTCTTATGAGAATCCCTTTCCTAACATCTCTCCTCAACATGATTCATTAAGAATTCATACTTTTTCTATTTATGATATTATACATTTGGTATTTTCTTAGTTTTCATTGAAGATCAATAAGACATTAACTATAATTCTCATCCATCTTCATAGAGACTTATCAGATGTTATGAATAATGTGTGTGGGAAAATCTATCAATACTTATGAGCATATTCATGGTGTTCTTACATTTAATTTTGGGTTGGATGTGTGCTTCAACTTTATCTTTATCTCCTTTTTATATCATTTGACATTGTGTCAAATTCTTATTTATCTTACATGGTGATGTTGATTTTTCACTTTACATTACTTATTAGGTCATTTATGTTTTCCTATAGATGTCTAATTTACCATTGCTTTCTTATTCTTTCTTGAGTTTATTTCTTAAAAACTCTCTCATTATCTTTTCATGATTTTTTACTTTCTTATCTCTATATACATAGATAATTACTATTCTAAATTGGTTATATAAACATTGATCCCTTTCATCAATCCTTTTATACCATGTGATCATTTAGAAAACAATTCATCTCATTATACTTTCGTATTTTCAGTCCAATTTAGATCTCCTTTCTTTCCTTTATCCCTTTCACAAACTAAGCATATACATGGTTGAGACATGAGATAACATGTTGGTTCATTGTTAAGCCTAAGTGTTCTAGTCAGTGTTGTCTTTGGTCACTTAGCTTCCTTTAGCCTAAGATTATACCTCATTTATGTGTATCAATCTATGTCTCATTATTGGTCATTCCAAGTTCGTATGGGAGAGGAATCATAAAAATCCTTGAAAACATTCAAAATCCAAATCATTTAATAAAAGGCAATGATCTAAAAATGAAAAAAAAAATCAAAATTATTAAAAGTTAGATCATACTAAAAGATGTGATTTAAATCACATCTCCTCTTCTATTCAAATCTCAAGATCCATAGTTGGCCTCATGGTAGAGTTGAGGTCCATTAGGGTGTGGTAGGCCATTAGATTTGAAAAGGAGAATAAAAAAGTCTTTTAGTGTTACCTACTTTATCATGTAAGTACACAATCTTTGTAATATACCAATGACTCTATAAAGGATCCTAAATAATAAAGGACACATCATGGGAAATAGGTACATTTTAATTTTCTTATACCAATCTACATTCATGAGTTGATCTTAGTATCACACTTATTTGCCTACATAGCTTTGTGTCCATAGCGAACATGTTTCCTTTGTATATTGATGGTCATTAGTCCCTTAGTGTCTTATCATGTCCATAGTATACCTCCTGTCTCCTAAGGTTTTCTCATAAGATTCCTAAGTTATGATTGTTAGATTCCCTTTTTCATTCCCTACATTCTTAACATTTTCCCTTGATAAATATTATTTTGTTCACTGATCACTCCCTTGGGTATTTAATTTGTGATTTGCATTGTAAGACCATAGATAGGACCTAACCTTCCTCAAAAATTACCAAAATTTCATCTTCCTATTACCAACATCCCTTTTCACTAGTTTTTCACATTAATTCCACCTCATTGGTGTCCCCTTTATGAGTTTTAGTGTAAGACCATGGATAAGACCTAGCCTTCCTCACAAAATTTTCCAATAATCCAAGTTAAAACAAAATTTACATGTGTCAAATATGAGATAAGATGTGATTGATTATGAAGTTACACATCATTAACATGCTTCCTAGCTTGATTTAGTATGTTTTATTCTTACTTCATTTCTCTTTCACTTTTATCTTCTTATTTTATGATTGCTTGTAAGAATCTAACCATTTCTTGAATTTTCATACTTCCCATATTGAATTAGTGTGATAAATTTAAGACCAATTTTTTCCAAACTTTGTTTTTTTATACTTCCCAACATGATTTAGTATGATTGAATAACTTAATTGATTTATTTATATACCATTTTTTATTTTACACATTTCCACTTTATTACATTATTTTCATACTTCCCGACATGATTTAGTGTGATTCTACTTATTTTAATTTGGTGCCAATATTTATCTTGGTTTAAAAACAATATTTTTCTCCATCTTGTTTACCACCCCTTTGGTTTCTTATACGCAGTCATTTTATTTTTATTACACATTTCCCAATGTGAAATAGTGTGTAGTACATTTGTTTTTGATTGATTATATTTTACCAAAGTCTTTTTTACTATTTATTTTTAACCATGCATGTGTCATAAATAATTCTAAAAAAGAAACCACCAATCATATATTTCATATAACATATATAATAACAACTAAATACATGTGCTAAGATGAAATATATCCAGGCATCCACAACCACAACCATAATAGAAATACATAAAATCAGCATCCAACTACCAAATTGATGTTGAAGAGTTGAAAATGATGTCATGGTGATGTAATGGAGGTGTCCTAGTGAGTTATTGAAATGCTTTGATATCCTAAGTGACAATAATAAAGTGTGCAATGTGCTTATCCTAGTGTGCTTGAAGGAGGCTTGGTTGATCTTTAGTTTTGTCATGGATATAGATGTTTAGGAATGAGTATGGAGTTTTAAGCATGTGAAATGGGTTCTATAAGAGGTTTTTTATTATTTGAGTGCTTGTGTGCATGAGTGGAATTAATATAGTAGTCCATAGTTTTCATCTAGACAATTTGGGTCTAGTGGTAGAAAATCTAAGTAGGTAGTTTGATGACATCACCATTGTCACATGTGGATGAGTTATGGGGATTTGGTCATGTTTTGTGATCACATTAGTCACTAGTTCATATGAGATAAGTCTCAGGTCATGCACCTAATTCAAGTCAAATATATGTGAGTGCAAAGTTGGGCTCTTAGGCATTTTGACAGTGTTTTCCCATACTTAGCCAAATTTGCATGAGGTAATAAGAGCCGAGTAAGAATTTTAATGATAGAATATCTCATATGTGTGGATATTTCAAGAGAATGTGATAATATGGGTTTTTTCAATTTTTTTCGTAGTTGATTTATGCTAAGTTTTAGATCAAGTTTTGAATCATGACAAAAGATATGTAAGTGAAAAGTTGGCTTCTTAGGCTATTTGCAATGTTTTCTAGACCATCAGAAGTAGTCATATAGACATGGTTGAACCAGTAAGTTTGTAAATTTATTTTAGGTATTTATAATATAAATATTGGTCAAATTATATCATGGAGATGTTTTCTATAATGTCAAGAATCTACCCTAAGAATTTGGGGTCTTAAAGTATTGTTTAGCTCAAGATATAAATCTTCAAAGTTGTACTTATAAACAATGATGGGTTAGAAACCATCAATTTTATTCACATTTAAAAATGATTTCAAAGGTTGAAAAATTAGGTTAAAAGTGTCACAATCTCTCTAGTCTAACATAATATCAATGGTTAGTGGTGATTTATACTGACAAAGATCAATGGTGTGAAATAAGTCAAGAGTCAACATTACACGAGAGGATGCCAAGTGGAACAAGTACATGGAATGATTTTAAAATGATCAGAAGGCATGTGAGGGTGCAAAGTGTTATGATATTAGTATTTTTGATCTAGATATAATGGTGAGAATTTCTAGGTAAAGAACTAGTTGATCCACAGAGATTGATGATGTATATTTAGTCAATTTTGTAAGGGTGCATGAGATGAGGTCAAAGTGACTGAGGTTTAAAATTTAGAATTGGAAGACTATGAAATAAAGATAGAACAAGATAAATGGTGTGTAATTTATCTAAAATATTTAGGACATGATATTTGAGCATGGTGTTAGAGGTTTTACTGTGACCATTTGCATTTGAATATTAAATTTTATAAAGGGAAAAATGAGTATGTGGTTTTTGGACCATACGTTTCGATCAAGGATGAATTTTCTCATGGTGTAATAATAAAAATGGTATAGGATTCCAAGGTGAATCTATAAATATGGATTTTAAGATATGTAAGTGTGTTTAGTCAAAGATATTGAGGTTTAAATCAAGATATGTTTTTGTGTATGTCCAGAAAGTAACCCGAGAAGGATGTTCAAGCTTGTATTGGTGTTTTTTCAATGTTTAATGATTAATTAGATATTTTGGAATGTTTTATACTACATAAGTATTATCTTTATTCATTATTAAGGCTTGATAAATTATATGCAATATTAAAAATGGTTTAAAAGTTGATTATGTATTCGTTCATGGTGACTATGTACATAAAATGTTCTTTGAGAAAATTATGCTTAAGCAAAAGGGTAATATGATGGATGTGGACACTTAAGGAGGAAATATAGATCATTTTTAATGGTTTAATACATTTTTAAGTTTTACCATGTTCTTTGTTTTTTAGATAAGTTTCAAAGAGGTTAATGGGTCTCCATAGGACCTAAAAGTGACTTAGGCCTATTTAAAAGTGGATCGTGCTTAAGTGTGACCCATGTGAGATGCCTCAAGGGTGAAGAAATGTTTTGTTTCCAAAAAATGATTATTTTGATTTTTTGAGTTCATGATTTCTCTATAAATGGTGAAAAAAATTGTGTTGGTTTCTAGGCATGTAGAAGACTTGTGAGAGAGACTTTTGCAAGGTGGATGTGAGAATTATGGAGCAAAGGAGAGATAGAGTGCCAAGTTGGATGAGTTTTTAAGTAGAGAAGATTTATGAATATGTGTATGAATTATAGGTCATATTTATGATGCCATAAAATTTATCTTATAGTTTGAATATATGCGAAGAGGTTTGAGTATGCATATGAGGATAGTTTGAGTGAAGGAGTGAGAGATTGTGTCATGCCTATGTGAGAGGATTATATGAGATAGAGAGGAATATTGTGTAGGGGTTATATAAATAGAGATCTATAATCAGGTGTTGAATATAGTAGTTCTAAGGTGGAGGTGTCTACTTAAAGGATGGTCTAAAGGACTTGATCTTCTTTAGGGGTAGTTGTTCCTTGTGAAATAAATGTTTCACTAAATATATTTGGTCAAGAGGATATTATCAAGGTTTGCTAGTATAAAGGATTTGATCAGTCTCTTATTTTTAATTTGTTATAGGATATTAGTCCATGTGTTTCAAGCTTGAGATTGGGTTTTATTCCCCATAAGGGTTTCCCATAAGAGCTATGTATTATGTATTTGATCTTGTGTATGCATTAAATGAATGAGCTCTATTATTTATTTTGATTGATTAAGTTGATATATTTTGATTATTTAATAGTTTAAAATAATTTAAATTTAAATTTAAATATATAAGCTCATTGATTCATCCCCCCATCTCAATGATTATATCTCTAATAATTGGTATCAAATCAGGTCCTTTGGTAAAGGCTTGATAGCTTGAAGGTGATCCAAGGTACAATATGGATAGTCATCAAGGAGGCTTCTCTACTAATCAAGAATCAATATTCAATGGATGTAATTATTCATTTTATATTATAAGGATGAGGACGTACATTATGTCCCTAGGGTTTGATGTATGGACTTTTTTTATGGATGGTTATGTTGTTCCTACTACTCTTCCATCTAGTGTTGTAGACAAGAATTTCTTTGAGAATAACTCTCAGGAAATGAATGCTATTACTTATAGTATTATAGAGACTAAGTTCACCAAGGTAATCCATTATGAATTTTCTAATGAGATATGGGACAAAATACATATAATTTATGAAGGAGATTCAAAGGTTAAGCTTGCTAAGTTGTAGACTCACACAAGGTAATTTGAAAGTCTCAAGATGAAGAAAGAATATTATGTGGCATCTTTTATGTAGATAGCTGATGGGATTGTGAACATAATCAAAGGTCTTGGAGATAACCTTGAAGAGTATATTTTTATTCAAAAGGTATTAAGGTCTCTATCCCTCAATTTTGATCTGAAAGTATCTACTATAGAAGAAAGTCATGATCTTACTCAGTTGAATATAGATCAGTTGCATGGCACCCTTATTGCCTATGAAATGAGGAAGAATGATGATATAGAACCAATGAAGGAAGAAAATTTCAAGAATGGAATGAATCCAAATAATAAATTACAAGGTAAGAAACCCAAAGAAGATGGAATTTATAATATAGATGATGATAAACTAATTAATTTGATTTCAATAAAATTGAGAATAGGTTTAGGAAAGTATAAAGGTAAATCACCCCTCAAATGCTTCAATTGTGGTGAGATATGACATTTTTCTAACAAGTTCCCTTATAATTATAATAAGGATGATGATTAAGAACATGTTCAAGGTCATGATGATGGTAAGAGATCATTCAGGTCTGATAAAAATAAAAGGGGATTTAGAATGTTTGACATCAAGAATTAATTCAAGGACAAGAAGAGTCTCTACACCAAATAAGATTAAAACTCATCAGATGAGAGTGAAGATAGTGACTTAGATTATGATCATGAATATGATGGTTATATTGAAGATAGAGTCCTTTTCATGGCTGAGGAAGGAAGTTTATCACATCAAAAAGATTCTACCTGGAGTGATTTAAATGATGATGAAGATGAGGTGGACTATGAGACTAAATTGATGAATGATTTTGAACAATTGAATATTAAGAAGAATATAAATAATAATATGATATCTAAACTCAAATATTATGAGGAACAATTCATTGTGTATGAGGCAAGAATAAATGAAGATACCAAGGAGAATGAAGATATGGTCAAGCATATTAATTATCAATTGGAAATCCTATCTACAAGTCTAAAATATAAAGAAGATGAATGTTCAAGGTATGTAATTAAAAATGAGTTAATAAAATCTGAGTTAGATAAATCTACAAGCAAGGTAAAATCATTTTTCAAGTTTGATAAAAGTTCTAATGATCTGGATAATCTCCTAAAGAGTCAAAATTTAGCTAGGGATAGATATGGATTGGGTTTTAATGAAGAGCCTAAAGTTACTTCTCAAGTTTAAATGAATGTCAATGAGAGCAAGATGGATCAACCTTTGAAGACACATCATCAAACAAGAAATTAATATGTGGGAAAATGAATATAAAATATATTAGATAACCAAATGCCATGAGGTATACAAATTTCAATGGTTATTGTTATGCTTATAATCAATTTGGGCATATAGCTAGAGAATGTAGAAGACCTATTAAAAAATGAATTTGCATGGAAATATGATGGGGGTCATCATTAAAAATGTGTGAACAAGGTTGAGTTTTAAACTATCATGATGTGGGACACTTTGCAAAACATTATCCATTTAAGGTATGGCAAGTTGAGTTTCCTTCACGAGATATTGAGTGATATAGTTTTTATGAACTAGGACACATTACAATATTTTATCTAAATATGATAAGATATAATTATCTTCTTATAAAAGGTATGATGTGCTTCAACTATCAAAAGAGAGGTCATATTACTAGATTCTGCAAGTAGAGGCCTACAAGTTAGAATAAATTTAATTAGGCTCCTAGAGTGCAAGGAAGAAGGCAAGTCAACTCATGGAAGCCAAAGGTGGTAAGTATGAGTCATGATGAGACTGCAGGTCAAAGTAATCTATTTTATATGGTGGATAATTCCATAAAATGTGAATATTTCCAAGGATTCTCATTTTTTGCTCATGTTGAGAATGAAGAGACTAAGCTCAAGGAGAAGACCAATGTGTTAGGTGAGGCTAGTTCTAAAATAAGTATGGATCTAAATGAACATCCTAATATTTTTTAGCAAGCTTCATACAAAAATCATCAATTGTTATTTCTTAATAATGGGGTTCCAAGCTATAAGGAATATTCTATAGATAAAAAGGTTTGTCATGAATCGATGTTGTCTCCATGTATTGTCAATCCAATCATAGAAAAGAAGAAGAATGTTGTAGTGGATGAGAATGTTACTTCCCTTAAGCCAAAGAATAAGAATAATAACTATTAGAATAATATGACCAAAGATGAGAAGGAATATGAGGAATTATGGGCAACTCCTAGTTTCACATTGTTCAAGGACATTGTGAAATAGGGTGACTCTATATATGCTTCTTAGGAGACATATTTATTATGGAGAAGAAATATTTTGTGCTCAAGATCATAATACCAATTTGTACATAGAATTATGTTAATATTAGGTCATTGGTTAAGTGGGAGCAACAACTTCATAAGTTTTTTCTATTAGTTTGTGAAGGAGCTATAGTATAGAGTCAGAATGGGTGGTTCTAGGTGACTTAATGAGATTGATTCAATGTCAAGAAAAGTTTGATGCTCAAATAGGTATGTACTAGTATTTGTGATGTGATTCAGGTATTTTTGTGGTCTGAAGGTTTGTTGAAGTCAAATTGGATATTTTTGTTTTCTCTCAAGTTTCTCAGTCTGTGCTTAAGAGTATGTAGGTCTTAAAATGGGTTATAGGATATATGGTTTCCCAAATATGTGGAATCTCAAATCTTATTCCATAAGTGTGTAATGGTTGTCCTAAAGTGTACAAGAAGTTTTAGGTGTGTGTGTTGACTAGAACATGTTGTGTTAACCTCATTTATTATAAGATTATAAGGTTTTATGATCTACTATAAAAGTGGTTTGCCTTATGATTTGAGGTCTACAAATTGTTAATAAGTTTAATGGGACAAATGGGTTGTCAAACAAATCTTCACAGAGAATTGAAGGTTTGTGGTTCTCAAGTTATTCAATTTTTTGGTCAAGTTGGAGGCCTAATTGGGTAGTTTGTTTTTGAATTAAGTATATAGTAGAGGATTACATAGTTATTTCAAATTAATTTTCTTGAGGGGGAATATTAGAGTGATCCTTATATGAATTTTTAGGTCTTGAAGTTGCGTCTATAGAAAGTTGCAAGCTCTACAAGTTCCAGGTAGGACTATAAAGAGTCTAGACAAACCTAGTCTTGAAGATGTGATTTTTTTAGTTTATACAAAATTAAAAGACATGATTATTTAATGTATGTTCTCAAGTTATTTTATAGTATGTTTTCTATTTTGTGTGTGGCATGAAGTTTTTTTGGTGGTCCTTGAGGTGGTTTGGGAGAGAAGGCTAATAAGCCTATATGATGGTTTATCATGGTGTATAAATATATAAATATTCTAAAGTGATGAAATAGATAAAAAATCTTAGGGGGAGTCCCTCTCAGATGTTTCTTGGTAAGCTCCATTAAATTTCAATGTTTTGTGTGGTCTCTCTTCATTGCTTTCAGTGTTTGGTTTAAGTGAGTGTTGACATGGAGCAAGAAGGATTTTGCTAAGGCAAAAAGAGGTAGGATCAAGGTAAGGGGGATATTTTTATCATATTTATAAGATTATACTTTCATATTTATAGTCTTTTTATGTCCTCAAGATAAATTGGTGCCCACTTTGTCATTGTGTCAAAGGGGGAGAAATTTCCTATTATGGAGTGCTTCAAGAAAGAAAAGGTGAGCTAATGATGTTTGTTGACATCAATGAAAAAGGTCTAGATTGTTGGAGAGTTCTCAATGATGTCATTTTGATGTATTTTTGGTGTCTTGTTGAGTAGATTAAGTTTTTTGATATCCTAAGTGATAATGACAAAGTGTGCATTGTGTTTATCCTAATGTGCTTAAAGGAGGCTTGGTTAATATTTAATTTTGGAATGGATAAAGATGTTCATGGATGAGTATGGAGTTTTTATAACGTTAAATGGGTCCTATAAGATGTTTTATATGATTTTATCTCTTTTTTTAATGAGTATAATTCATCTAGTAGTCCATAGTTTTCATCTAGACAATTTGGGTCTAGTGGTAAAAAATCTGAGTAGGTAGTTTGAAGATATCACCATTACCACATGTGGATGAGTTAGGGGGATTTTTTCATATGTTTGTGATCAAATTAGTCCATATTTGTTATAAAATAAGTATCATATCATTAAACTAAGTGTATTCAAAGATACATGGGTGCAAAGTTGGGATGTTAGGCATTTTGACAGTGTTTTCCCATAGCCAAATTTGCATGAGGCAAGAAAAGCTAAGTAAGAATTTTGATGATGGAATATCTCACATGTGTGGATTTTTTAGGATAATTTTATCATATGGGTTTGTTTAATTTTTTTCCTATTTGATTTTTTATAACTCTCAAGTCAAGCGTTAAAGCACGATAAAAGATATGCAAGTGTAAAGTTGGCTTCTTAAGTTGTTTGCAATGTTTTCAAGACCGTCACAAACCATCTTGTACATATGGATGAGATAGTAAGTTTGTGGATTTATTTTAGGTATATGTAAGATAAATATTATTCAAATGATATCATGGAGATTTTTTATATAATATCAAGAATCTACCCTCAAAATTTGGGGTCTTGAAGTATTATTCAGCTTGAGATATAAATATTCAAAGTTACACTTACAGATAGTGATGGGTCAAAGATATTCATGTTTATTAAAATTGAAGAATTATTTTAAAGTTTAAAAATTTAGGTGATAAGTATCACAATATTTATATTCTGATAGAAGATCAATGTTGAGTGGTGGTTTGAATTGACAAATATCAATGATGCAAGATAAGTCAAGAGTCAACATTGCATGAGAGGCTGCCAAGTGGCACAAGCACATGGAATGATAATAAAATGATTAAAAGGAATGTAATGGTTCCAATTTTCATAATATTAGGAGTTATAATCTAGATATAATAGTTATAATTTCTATTGAAAGACCTAGTTGATCTATAGAGATCGATGGTGCATATTTAATCAATTTTGTAAGGGTGCATGAGATGAGGTCAAATTGATTGAGGTTTAACATTTGGAATTGGTAGAATATGAGTTAAAGATAAAAAAATATAAATTATTGAGAAAATGAGATGTGATCATGGTGTTTGAGGTTTAATTTTGACTGTTTATATTTGAATATTTGAATTTTGCAATTGAAAAAACTAGTCTATGGTTTTTGGACTATATATGATACCAACCACCTAAATATGGAGTAAGGCACACAAATATTAAGAATGTTTGGGTAATATGCTACAATCAACAAGAAAAGAAGTCAATATATCACATACATTAATATGATGTCTAAAATTCCTCCATTGGGATAGCTTGGTGTTAAATTATTCAAATGAATCAATAAAATCCCAGGCCCTGTGCTTATAATTTTTTAAGTATGAGAGTTTTCACTAGTATTT
>JARHVA010000683.1:2647500-2680000 GCA_037957365.1 Torreya grandis | reverse complement strand
TCTCTCTTTTAGTTTTCCAGGTACAAATCGCACACTTGCATTCTATTGGTGGTTCATCATTGTTTGTGACTGGTTCAATAAACCAGTACTTTGCCCACAAAATCATGAATGCCACTCCCATTATTTTTCAAATTTATCATTTACAGACACTTTCTCTCACAAGGGCTCATTGGTGCATTGAATCTCACAGAGTACATGCCTTAAGGGGTGCACTGGGAATGGGGTGGGATCGGCTTGTGGCACTTTGCGAGAGATATTTTCATACTATTCTATCACGCATACATCCCTTCATGCAGCGTTCATACCTCCTATGATGTCTCCTTGAAATCTTGAAACCCTGAAATATGGCTAAGTTTGAAACCCTAAAACCTTAGAATCTGACTAACTCTGAAATATGATAGGATCCTCCAAAACCTAGAATTTGCATTATAGCTCCCAGCAGTCCGAAACTCCTCTCAAACATCCTGAAAGTATATAAATAAAATATAACTTAAAGTATAAGAAACTAGATGTCCATTATAAATGTACACTTATACTTGAATGTTTATTTTATATATATATATATATTGTTGGGTTCGGAAAACAAAAAGGTTAAACGAGCTGAATCCTCCATAGTAAAATGAAACTGGGATGGCGAATTCTCCCATACTGCATGAAATGGAAACTTGAAACCTGGCAAACATTCCACAATAAGCGTTACCTGGTCGGCTGCGTAAAAGGTGAATACCGCTAGGGAAAAACTCAAACGTAACATTTTCCTTGGCGATTACAATGCTAGGCAACCAGGTAAACCCAACAAATCTTGGCAACCAGGAAACCATGGAAGGGCTCAGAAATTGCCAAAAAATACACTGGCAAAATGTCAAATTTGCCAAAGTACAAAAATTTGCCACTATATTATTCCCTGACTCTGATCCATTCAAACCCATTTATCTACTTGGTTTTTCCTACCCCTAAAAACTTTTTTGGGTTCATTTCAATTCTAAAAATTTCTTTAAAACACAAATTTCTAAAAAAATACTTAATTTCAATAAACTATTCCAAAACTAGTTTGAGATTCTCAGTTGCCTACTTGTGTTACACCCACTACTACCATTAGGAGTCTCTGTCATCTCAACTATTGTCTCCTTTCCATCCTAGCTTGTTTGGTCTCTTAGAGGTCTTTTTCTCTCACCCACAAGTCAAAAATAGAAAATGACTTCCCTTTCACCCTATTTAAACTTACTTTTCAAAATTCTTAACCTTTCAAATATTTTTTGTCAAATTCCTTGTTTTACCCATATCTTTGTTTTTACTTCTCTATTTTTATAAGTGAAAATGTTTTTGAATCATGATGAATTAGATAATCTTTTCCGTTAATATATCCCTATCTTCCAAAAATTTAGATTTTTGGCTTTTTTTCACTAATTTCTATAGGTTCACCTAATTTTCTTCACATTGGATGCCTTCACATTTCTTATAGTGTCCTTTAACTACAACACTAAGGTAATTAAAGGTATATGTTTTTCAATTATATCCTTTCATTTATCTTATTTTATACTTACTACATTTTACTTAGCATCAATGTTATGTGTTATCATGTTCTATTCCTGAAGCACAATCTCGTGTTACACTCATGTGACACGTGATGAGCTTCAAGTGGGAAATATGTATATACATACTATTTTCAAACTTTTATCACTTGCTGAAAATTTATATCTTATAAGAACCCATCAATTCTCAATCTCTCTAAGTTAATGGATTAAGGGGTGTACTAAGAAAGGTGTGGGTAAACAATCAGTTCTTCATAGGATTGTTATCCCTTTTTCCACTTGTTATCTACACACTTGTCTCCTAAAAAAATTATCCCTAAGATTTGTCTTCTCTATTTCACACTCTCCAATCACTTTCTACCTTTTACCCCTTTTTCCTAACCTTACCCCATTTTTTGACTATTCATTGTACTCAGTCAACTAGGTCGACCCTGTATAGTTTTGGGTAAAATTTACTTAGGGTCTAGGTTAGCTCTTGGTTGATCTATCCTGTGACCTAGTGAATTCTCATCCAAAATTATGTTAGGTCAACTAGGTTGACCCTATTGGCCTAAAATTTTGGAAGATCTTAGGGTTAAGCTCACTTATATATACAAGTTAATTTCATCATTATTTAGAGAAGATAATAATAATTAAGAGCTATTGTGCATCTTCTTATCCACCATTTTACTTGAGGAACAAACTTAGGGTTTCCTACTTTATTTAGAGATATAGATCTTGTCTTATGGAAAAGTCTTTTGGATGCATTAATAGGTTGTGTATCCCAAACCTGATTTATCCTTTTCATCCTTACATAGCACAATAGCCACTTGCAAAGCACCTTGGCCAAGGGAGAGATTGAGGCTTTATGGGTTTGTCTTCAAAGGTAAGTATTCCTAACTTTGTTCCTCCTTTGTAAAATTAGATAGATATGCATTTTTACTTCTCTTCCATGCATTAGGATTTTATATACATTGATGTGAGTATATGTATCTTATGCATGTTTAGTTTTATTATTTATAACCCCCACTTTGTGCCATAAGATTTGGTAAACACTAGATTAGACTTTATTTGTTATTATTCTATTGAAATATCAAAACATAGGACTCATTTAGGGTTATTTCATGATTGTTCTTGACTTGAGGATTTTTAACCCTCTTTATCATAGTGTATTGTGGTAAGAGATCCATTAATTGGGTCTAACAGATCCTCATCTTGGTCATGTTCCTTATTATCTAATGTGTCCCCAATAAAAAGTGTATGGTATGATCTATCTTATCCAAGTCAGGATTGATTTATAAACATGATTCATTTCTAATTGCATATCTAATGTATGTCATATGAGATTTTTAGGGAAGAGTATAAGGAGGTAAGCATCATCATATGAAACCTCATGACATGCCACATGAAATTATTTCACATTGTTACATGGGTCCCCTTTAACTTTATATTTATCAAATTTTAAAATCTTGAAGTGTCTCAAGAAGGGTACTTAGAAGATACTCATGTCTAATGGGGTCATACAAAAGTCTTCATAATTAGATCTCATTACTTGTGTGAAAGGATCAATTTGTTGAAGAATATCTTTCATCATCCTCAAATCTTACGTGAATGAGGGGTCCATTAAGGGATTTAAGGCTTGTGATTGGCTTATTATAGGTCTTGATGAATCAGGATTAGTGTTTCTAGAGTTTCATCTTGTGAAGAGGGTATTTGGTTTTTATCATGAAATTAAGAGGAAAGGGAATTAATTTGATGAGTTAATTAGTCTAATCAATTTTCCAAGGTAGATATCCACTTGTTAGACTCAATGGTGTTATTTTGTGTGGGTTCTTGTTCATGATCTACAATATTATCTTCCCCTATTCTTGGTGAGCATTATCTTGATGGAATGGAGTATTAAGTATAGTGGAAAGGAAGATGATATGTTGTAAGAGGCTTTAATCAATGACTTGGGAAATATTTTGATCGAATTTATCATATATGTATTGATCATACTTTCCCATAACCTCATAACTATGAAATAAATCATTTGTAAATTGGTCTTCCTCTTTAGGGGTATTCATGTCATTATGAATTTCTTTATTATCTAATTTCACTCACCTAGATTCCTAAGGATGTCATTTTCTTGGTTAGATCCTTATCCCATTCTTATAATTTAGACACAGGTTCTAATAGGCATGGTGGATGATGAGGGTGACATGAGAGTAGTGATTAGGTGTGTCTTAGATATAGGATGATGAAGAGAAAGTGACTTTGGATACTAATTTTATCTTAAAACCATGACTAAAAGTGGTTAAGAGAGGTAATAAAATGTGATTTAGATTTCAATTTTAGGATTTCAAGACTATAGTGACGAAATATTACCAAAGTAACAAACCTATAAGGGTTTAATCTAGCAAAGAGGATGAGAAGACATGTTTCCCTTCACACTAGTAGGATGACAATTGGATGGGTGTTATGTATGAATAGACAAGATGATAAGATGATGGGTGCTATAAAAATCCTAATAAGGTTTCAAGATTTGAAATTTTTTTATCAAGGATAGGTTGAATTAATTGATGAATAGGATAGATAAAGATGAGTGACCACTAAAGTTTTGGTTCCAAGAGAGATTCTAATACCTAAAAAGTGTGGATGGTGATATGGAAATGAAAAAGTTTTGTTTGGACCTAAGATGGAATGTTCCCTAAGTTTTCACTAGGTGTTTCTAATAAAAGGGATATGCTAACTCATTTCATAAATAGTACGGGCTTTAACACAACATGTAAATAAGCATGCCCAATCACAATCCCTATTATTAATCAACCAAAATGGTGTGTAACCCAATAAGTAAATTATCTAATGGATTTATAGCTGAGGTTATAGGTAGGTCACTAATTATTTAATCTAATAAACTCTTGACCCCATCTACACTTGGTGGTCACTTGGAAGCTAATATTGGATCTATAGATAGATTGCCTATTATGGTCGATAGGTCCTAAATTAGGTATAAATGAGGGTGTATAGGGGTACCCCCAAGATAATTGAAGGTATATGGGGTCAAAATCCATATAGGGTATTGTCTAATTCCTAGTTTATATAATGAATTCCTCCCCTTCATAGATGACATGTATGGGGTCAACCGCTTAGCTTAATGACAACTATCCCTAATATTTATATGCTGCTAGAACATGGATTTTGGTTGAATGTGTGGTGATGAAGTCCACATCATAAATAAATATTGACTAATTAATTGCATGGGGATGAATTCCAAATCATTTTCTCTCTTAAAAATAAAAATAGGTTTACAAATATGAGAACAAAAGTTTATTTATCTAATTAATTACCTATGTAAAAATTTTAAGCAAAATAAGCAAGCACACAAAGATATATACAAGTTGAAAATTTTATACTAAGCACTATTACTTAAGAAACATGAGTTAGTAAACTATTTTATTTCCTCCTTCTAAGATGGTCTTGTATAAAAATTGATTAGTAGTTTTAAAGTGGTCAAAACTACCTATGTCCCTATAAAATTGCAATTACACAGTCAGTTAATGTAAAATTTATTCCAAAGAGTACAAAATTAAAGATATTATACATTAATTCAACTAGATAATATGATTTTTTTTAAGTTATTGACTAACTATGATTGTATAATTTATTCAAAACCATAGATGGTTAGTCAATATCATGGGTCATTTTATAGAAAACTATAAAATGGAAAAAACATTTACAAGATTGATAAAAATATTTTCAAATGTTTAATGTTTGTAGATTAATTATCAATATATTCAAAAATAAAATCTATATTTAATTAAATGTATTATTTGACCTACTGACTCAAAACTAACTATTTACAACCAAAACTGACTATATTTGTCAATAACACTTATTACAAAAGGTGGTATTGTAGAAAATACTTTTGACAAAAAAAAATAGTTACAAGATGATTAAAATATAGTAGACACTTTTTATAATGTTCAATGTTTTCTATAATAATGTCCTTATAATGATAAAGGTAAGATTTTATGGAATTCCCAATAAAATTTACTATCTACACTATCAAATCTACCTATTACTATGCAAAATTGACTATTTTAATCAAAATTGACTATCACAAAGTCCAATAATGTGAATAATATAAAACTTGATTATATTTTATATAATATAATAATTATTGAAATTATAAAATTGATGTTTGTTTATAAAATTCTAATTTTTAAAGTTAATAGTAGAAAATAATATAACAACAATTATTATCTATTTTCCTGTAAAATCGATCCCATAACTTGCAAAACTATAATTATTAGTCAAAATTACTTTTGGAAATGTGTAATATTGATATCAATAGACAAAGAGGTGTTTTTAAAGGTGTTTTATACCAATATACGCATCACTTCCCCTTAAAGACAAAAAACTATTAAGATTAGCCTATTGAACTAGTGTTTTTATTACAAGAGTTAAAATTTCCTTTTACAAAGGTAAACCCATGACTTAGACACAATAATGTGACTGCCAAAATGTGGTTCTAATTATTAGAAACTATTAAGGTTAAAGATACTATTTTTAAAACCTATTCCTTTAGGACAAAATTATTTAATATAAACCTATAGAGAGTAAAGATATGTGCAAGACTAATTATTTTGATTTTAAAATTATATTTTGTAAAACTTCACTTTATATGTCAAAACCACATCTTTGCTTGAAGTTCACCTTTTTCAAGATGTGGTATTGTAATAGGTGAAAAAACTTAAAAAATAGTTAATTATTATTAGTTAAAATGTATGATTAATGCAAAACCATTATTGAAACATTAAAATTACTGATGCAATATCATGATTTGCATAGCAAAATTGCCTTTGACATAGACATGAAATTTTGATGAAATTCAAAGCTTTCTCATCATCCTACCATTATTGAAAGCTATCAAGACACTTATAACATGAAAAATGTTTAATTTTAAGGAGTACTCCCACTATGGTATCCAATGTATGATTTTATTTTTGAACTATTGAGTAAAACTACTATAAATAGTAGCTTAAACCCAAAATCAAAATAACATCACAAAGAGGGAAATAAAAGAACAATATATAATTTAAGATTAAAAACTTACCATCAAATTATTCCTTGTAGCTTCTCTCCAATATTTTCCACCTAATTCTAATGCAATTTGGTTTGTATGTGGATTTCTTGTTAGTAGCTTCAAGATGACTCTAATGTCTTCCTTGGATAGTTCTGGATTGCAAGAGTATATAGATGCTCTAAGATGGCTGATATGAGAGTATATGCAAGACTTATGGATTTATTAGTATCTTTGCCATGATATAATCTTGGGTATTAATAATTTGGTAGATGGAATTTTTAACTATTTAAAAGCCTCTATTTTGTAGAGTTCTAGAATTTTGGAGAGGCTTCTCTAGATCTAGAGACTTCTAGGTTAGTTTAAGGGATAATAGGGATTATATGGGGATTAAATTTGGTTTAATATTCATAGGGATGTATAAAAAGCTAGGGTAATAGGTTATCTAGGTGGTAGTTGAATAAATATAATTTTATAATTTACAAGTCGGCTAGTCAGTAGTTATTGTAGTAGGATTAGTAATTAAGTGTCATGTTAGTAGGATAATGGGTGATTAATTGGTCATGGGGAATGGATGAAGGTTTATGGGTTGTATTAAATATTTAACAATATTTTAATTAATTAACTAAGATTATGGTTTATAGGATAAATTAGAAGCATTTAATACAATAATTAAGGTGAGAAAATTTAGGTGCATTCAATTTTAGCTACTCACACTTCAAAGAATTTATCAATTTTAGCCCAATGTGTGTAGTGAATGGTGTATTTATATTGATTTAAGGCAGAGGAGAATATTAATATTATGTATTATGTAGTGGTATTTATTAGTAATTATTCTAAGAGTTAAATAAAAATATCTTGTTCAGTTGATTCAGTGGGTTCAACAAGTTATATAGTTTTACTTTTTGGGGCTATAAGGGATCTAAGTTCTCTTTTAAAAAATAATTTTGGTGAGTTTGGAAGGGGTTGAATACCATATCTCTAGTTTTAGGCTTTTTAGATAGGTATGTTGAGCATGGTCATTGATGTTAGGTTATTATTGATGTCAAAGAGAGCATGAGGTATTAGAGCATGAATGATAAAGAAGTTGTGTTTGATAGTTTTAAGATTATATGGCATATGTGTAGATCAGTGAGGACAAAGAAGAAGTTTCGAGGAATCTATAAATGTATTGGTAAAGTTTTGGTGTGTAATTTGATCATTTATAAAGATAAACATGCATATCATAGCTTAAGAGAAGTTAGGCCATCACTACACATCATGCAAATTTGAATAAACCAACAAGTTTGTGCATTTAGTACAGGTACTCATAAAGTTAATAGTGCTCAAAGGTTTTCATGAAGATGTTTTTTATAGTGCCAAGAAGGTTCCCTAAAGATTTATAATCCTAAAATGTTTTCTATCTCAAGTTATAAACCTTAAAATTTTCTTTTGTATACTATGATGTGCAAGAGACCATTAAATTTAACTATGTTAAAGTCTAGGGTCAAATAGTCGAGATAGATCTAATGGTGAGAATTTAATCGAGAAAAATGGAGATATATAAATAGAAATAAATGGTTATTGTTTGATCTTGTATATTATGATCTAATGGAGTGTATTGATTCGATAAGTTAACATAGTTCTTAGAAGGCATGTGGGGCTGCCAAGTGGCATAAGCACATTGTCTGAATAGAGTAGGGTGCACAAAAGGCACACAGAGATGCTAAGTGGCACGATATTAAAAGAAAGGATTGAAGATAAATAGGAAGCATTAAAGAGTTAAATATATGATACATGTGAGGATATTTATGGATTGTATTTGTTCAAGCTATACGAGCACATGAGATGAAGACATGTGTTTGCAATGTTTGCATTACATAGTGACCATTGGCATTTGAATTAGCAAATGGAAAAAACTAGTGCTAAGTATTTTGATAATGTTTTTTTATCTAGGATGAATTTATTAATTGATTAAAATAAAAATTGAATGAGAATTCAAGGTGCATTCATATTATTTGATTAGAAGATTTGAATGTTTATACAGTCAAATATATTGAGCTTCAAAGTTGACTATATGTTTAACCATGGTCTGTAAGTGATCTAAGAATGATATTTGAGTTTTTATTGATAGTGTCTTGATTTTTCAAGATGAACTATATATTTAAGAGTGTTATAATCCATGATGACCATATGTGTGGATTTTAGAGGTTTGAATAATCCATCTTCAGTTTGAACAATTGCTAAGAAGCTGAATATGTTTGTTGAATACACTGGAAGATTGAGTGACCATGTTGCAAAGGTAGGTTAAAGTTGTTATGAGAATATTTAAGGAAACAAATATATATATATATATATATATATATATATATATATATATGTATATATATATATGACAAAAAAATGCCTTATAATAAGCCTCATATATATATATATATATATATATATATGTATATATATATATATATAATATATATATATGTATATATATATATTATATATATATATATGAGGCTTATTATAAGGCATTTGTTTGTCATAGTTTTCCCCTAATCAAATACGGATTTTCAAAATAGTATAATTGTATTTTGACTGTGTGACTAGTCTAAATAGTCATTTTGAGAGAGTTGATTTAAATGCTTAGAAGTTGTGTTGAAGTGTCTAAATCACATAGAGATGTTAAATATGTCCTAAGGGTTTCACCCATGTTATCTAATCATATTTATATGTGAATTAATTGAGTTTTTGTTTTAAAAGTTTGATATTGTGTTTTTTGTATATGAAGACCTACAGAGTGAGGAGACCTAATTGGTAGGTTCAAGTGTTGAGTTGGTGTTCCAAGTGGAATGGACCCATATGAGATTGATAAAGGGAATATAAAATACATTTTTATGTGTTTAAATCATTGTCAAAGGATGGAGTTGGTCTAATTATTCTCACATATAACGTGTAAGTATGAAGGTCTAAGTGGTTTAGGTCTCACCAAGAGCTAATGGTGGTTTGGGTCTAATGAGGTGATGACAGACCTATGAATAGTGTGGTTCTCACATGTAACATGTTTATGGACTTATTTTTAGTGTGGTTCAAATATGTAAAGCATATTGGCCAACCAATATAGGTTAAATGAAGAGAGTGGTATAAGTATAAAGTCTAATTAGACTAATTGTGCTAGTTATGGAAGCATGAATTCAAGCGATGAAGGGAACCTTTAAAAGAGAAGGTACAAGTCATTAAGTCCAATAGAGACTAAATATGATTAGTCATGCTTGTCTAATCCATTTTAAAGGTCATTGGACCTAATGATCCTAGAAGAGGTAGTTTGAGTTAGTCCTATAGGCATCTTGAGAGAGATTGAAGGTGAAGAGTGTAGACAAAGGTGGTCATCATCAATTAAAGATAAGTAATAGGTGTTTAATATGATTTTATAAAGGTAGATGAGTGGGTGATTAGTTTTCTATGGGGTTGGTTCCTATTTCCACTATAAATCTTACTAAAGGTTTAGTTGTTGTGGGTACTCAGCTAGATAGGGGTAGTAGCTCCTTATGGGATTGATGTTTCACTAAACTAAGGGATGGGTGTTCCTTGATGAGTTGGTATTGGTATAAATTTTGGATCTTATTTTATAGGAATTTAATCCATATTAAATGGTTCAATGGGTTTTATCCCCTAAGAGGTTTTCCCATATATATCATGTGTTCTGTGTTTGATCTTGCTATATCTTCATTGTTCATTGCAATGGTTAATTTGTATGCATCATGATTTTATGTGTTGAATGTTTAAGATTTTTGAATTAAATTAGATTATATTGCATCACTGATTCACCCTGCCCCCTCTCAATGATTTTACCTCTAATAATTGGTATAAGAGTAGGATCTTCTTTTCATGGTTAACCACTTGAAGGTGATTCAAGGTACAATATGGCTAAACAATTGAAGAAAGAGAATCAAGTAGAGGTTTCTTATGCATGTATAAAATCAAGTGAATAAAATTAAAAACATTTTAAGGAATGTTTGATAAGTGCAAAGGTAAGATGAACAAGTATGATCAAAATAAGATTATGGCCTCAATATTTAAGGCTATTAAGGATGATTCCATCAAGATCAATAAGGAGTAAGAATCTTTGAATTCAATTTCAAGATCAAAAGATGATAAAGAGAAGACTAACATTATTGAGGATTAATTAAGGGTTATAAAGATAAATCTAAGTTCAAAAGAGGAAGAATATAGACATCTCAAGACTCAGTTAGAAGAGACAAATGCCAAGTTGAGTTCAAAGTAAGGTGAGCACGATGAGTTGAATTCCAATCTTGATTCTATGAATATTATTGAAGAGAAAAAAAGTATATTGAAGGATGGAATGGCTGAATAATCTCTGAGGGATAAGGGGACCATTTAAGATCTTATAATTTAGTTAGAGGTTAAAATTTCAACTATAAGAGATAAAGAAGATGAGAGTGTTCAATTGAAGACCAAACTAGATTCTTTAAAGGATGTGTATGAGCAATTTATTATCAAAATAAATAAGGTTTAGAAAGATCAAGAGAAGTTATCTCAAGAAAATAAGGATGCAAGCACCAAGTACAACATGAGAAGACCTATCAAGCAACCAAATTCTATAAGGCATGAAAGTTCATTTCATGGTTACTGCTTTGCATGTAATATTTTTGGTCATAAGGCAAGAAACTATAGAAGGAAGAGTAGCTGTTCAACTATAGATATGGATAATGTAGTCTACTATAATTGTCATAACATGGGACATATTAATATATTCTACCCCAGAATGTATGAAAAAATACTAACCTAGGTATGGTGACCTAAGACTGTCAATCTTGAGTATAATGAACCTAAGAGACAATATGTTATTTATTTCAATTGTCATCAAGTTGTTTATATTGCAAGATATTATATAATCAAGCTCTCAAGTCATAACAAGGTGCATGGACATCCTAGATTTCTCAAAAAAGGTCAATCCTTGGTGTGGAAACCTAAATAAGTGAAAATAAAGATAACTAATTCAATTGAGTTGAAAGATCAAGATGGACTACCTACTAAAATAAAAGAGGAATTAGATATGAAGAAGGTTTAGGAATTCCAATAGAATGTGTCATGTATCTAGATAGAAAAGGAAAATTAAAATTGAATTCAAGTCAATCTCAAGGAAAAGACCAAAGTGTGGATTGAGGCTAGTTCTGATGTATGTATGGATCCAAGAGAACATTTTGTTGTTATTGAGAAAGTTTCATGCAAATAACATTAGTTGTCAATGTCTAGTGATGATGTTATTTCTTTAAATGAAAATGTATGTCATGAATCTATGTTGTCTCCATATGTTGTCAATATAATCTTAGAAGAAAAGGAGAATATTGTAGTGGATGAGTGTGTTGCTTCTCTTAATCATAATAAAAAGAAGAACTATCAATATCAGATGACCAAGGAGGAGAAGGAATATGAGGAGTTGTGGGAAACTCCTAGTTTCACATTATTCTATGGAATTATGGGTTAGGGTGTCTCTATCGTGGTTTTAAAGAGACACATTATAATAAGAGTAAGCATGTTTGATTCTAGTTGAGATTTGGTTATTGTTACATGACAAGAAATATCTTTTGAAAATATGCTTGGCTAAGGGGGAGAAATGAGTTTTATGAATTTTCTCTAAAGTGTTGTGATGGAATAATTCAAAAGATATATTTATGGATAGTGATCTTAAATTCAATGTTTTGGTCAAATCCTTGAAGGATGGTCTAGTTCGTCAAAGTGGTAAAGAATGAAACTAAGTGTACAATATTCACAGGTAGGAAATGAAGATCTCTAAGTGTCTAATCAAGTATGGTGAGTTATGAAAACCTTATATTACATATAAAGACCTAGATAATTGAGATATTTTTTTGAATATGTCATGATCTAGGTGAAACATGGAGTTAGGGGGAACTAACTCAGATAGTTTGAAAGGATTGAAGAGTTATGCATGATGTGAGGGGGAACATATGTGATTTATTCTAGTCATGGTGGAGATATGAATAAGTCTGATACAATTTAGAATTCAAGAAGATTGATATGATGACTTGATCAAACCAAGTCATGTGTTTTGATAAGGTATTGATTCTTCATACATGAGGAAAGAGAGATTGTGAGTTCTGTAGATAGACAAATCTAAGGATCAGATAAGCCCAAGTTCATATCAGTGTATGTCAAAGAAAAGATGACATAATGTGGAGCTTGATGTTAGGGAAATATTTATAACATCTATGAGTAGTTTATTAGGTCAATGATCAATTTGGTATATTGAGGAAGAGACCCTTTGTCGTTAATTTCAAAGGGGGAGAAAGATCAAAATGAAGGAGTTTAAATGAGTAAGAAGTCATTATGAGGGTGTTTTTCCATAAATGACAAAGGGGAGATTATTGAGCATGGTAATTGATGTTAAGTTTTCATTGATTTTAAAGAGATATTGAAGTACTAGTGTATGAATGATAAATAAGTTATGTTTGATAGCTTGGAGAGTATATGGCATATGTATAGATCAGTAAGGATAAAAAAGGGCTATAAGGCATTAATATATGCTTGTGTGAAGTTTTAGTGTGTCATTTGATCATTTGGAAAGAGGAACATGTATATTATAGCTTAAGAGAAGCTAGACTATCACTTCACATCATGCATATATGAATAAAATAGCAAGTTTGTGCATTTAATGTAAGTACATAGAAAGTCAATAGTGGTCAAAAGTTTTCATGAAGATGTTGTTTATAGTGCCAAGAAGGTAACCTAAATATTTAGACTCTTTAATTATTTTATAATTCAAGTTATAAACCTTAAAATGTTCTCTTGCAAACTGTGATGTGATAGAGACCATCAAGTTTAACTATGTTAAAGTCTGGGGTCAAATAGTCAAGATAGATCTAACAATGAGTGTTTAATCAAGCAATAAAGATCTATGATGAGTGTGAAACCTATCAGATAGAGATAAAATGTGAGTGTGTGATCATTTGTATTATTATATAATGGAGTGTATTTAGTCAATAATCCAACATAGTGATAAAAAGGCATGCAGGGCTGCTAATTGGTGCAAGCATGTTGGCTGAATGGAACGAGGTGTGTAGAAGGCATGTAGAGCTTCCAAATGGCATGATCTTGGAAAAAGGATTGAATATAAATAAGTAATGTTAAATATTTAAATATAAGAAGATATTGAGGATATAAATAGAGTGTATTTATTTAATATGTGTGAGGACATGTGTCTACAATGTTTACATTACACAGTGATTGTTGGCATGTGAATTAGCAAAGGGAAAAACTAATACTCAATATTTTACTAAAATATTTTTATCTAGGAAAAATTTATTAATGGAGTAAAAATAAAATTTGAAAAGACATTTAAGGTACATATAAATAAATTTATTATAATATTTGAATGTTCATATAATAAAAAATATTGAGCTTCAAACTTGACTATGTGTTTAACCATGTTCTGTAAGTGATCTGAGAAATATATTTGATTTTTTATTGATAATGTATTTATGTTTAAATATTAAATATATAATTTATAGTTTTATAGACTCAATAAGGATCATTAATATATATTTTTGAGGTTTGAACAATCCATATTTAGTGTGAATAATTACTTTGAAGTTCACTATGTTTGTTGAATACACTGGAAGATTGAGTGATCATGTTGTAGAGGTAAGTTGAATGTGTTTTGAGTAGAGTTATGAAAATAAATGAATATGTATATTTTAAATAATTCTCTAATGCTTATGATAAGTCATTATTTGTAATATTTATCCCACAATTAGATATGGAGAGTCAAAATAGTATAACTGTATTTTGACTATGTGTGACCAGTTTGAATGGTCATTTTAAGAGAGTTGATTTAAGTGCTTAGAGCTTGTGTTGAAGTGTATAAATAAAATTGAGGTGTTTCATAGGTCATGAAGGGTTCACCCATGTGATATAATCATATGGATATGTGAATTAATTGAGTGTTTACTTTAGAAGTTTGATATTGTGTTTTTTGTATATGAAGGCCTAAAGAGAGAGGAGACCTAATTGGTAGGTTCAAGTGTTTAGTTAGTATTCCAAGTGGCATGGAACCATATGAGAGTGATAAATTAGATACTGGATATAGGTTTCATGTTTTTTAATCATTTTTAAAGGATTAAGGTGGTCCAATTAGTCTCACATATAACATGTGAGTATGAAGGTCTAAGTGTTTTAGGTTTCACTAAGACCTAATGGTGGTTTGGGGCTAATGAGGTAATGACCAACCTATGAAGAGTATGGTTCTCAAATGTAATATATGTATGGACCTATTTTAATTTTGTTTCAAATATGTAAAACATCTTTTCTGACTAAGATGGGTTAAAGGAAGAGAGTGGTATAAGTACAAGGTCTAATTGGACTAATTGTGCTAGTTATGGAAGCATGAATTCAAGTGAAGGAGAGAACCTTTGAAAGAGAAAGTACAAGTAATTGAGGACCAAAAAAGAGTGAAGAGGATATTTAATTCTTGTATAATCAATTTTATTTAGGAGGACATAGATGTCATTGGACCTAATGAGCCTAGAAGAGGCAGTTTGAGTGAGTTAGTCCTAAAGGAAACTTGAGAGAGATTGGAGGTGAAGAGAGAAGAAAAAAGTGGTCATCATCAATTAAATAGTATAAATAGGTGTTTATGATGATTTTTTTAAGGTATCTTAGTGGGTTCTTATTTTCATATGGGGTTGGTTCCTCTTTTCAAGATAAATCTTGATAAAGGTCTAGTTTTTGTGGGTGCTCAGCTAGATAGGGGTAGTAGCTCATTATGGGATTGGTTTTTCACTAAACTAAGGGATGGGTTTTAATTGATCAGTTGGTGTTGGTATAAATTTTATATCTTATTTCATATTAATTTACTCCATATTACAAGGTTTAGTGGATTTTATCCCCTAAGAGGGTTTCCCACATATATCATGTGTTATGTGCTTGATCTTGCTATATCTTCCTTGTTCATTACAATGGTTACTTTATATGCATCATGATTATATGTGCTGAATGTTTAAGAGTTGGGAATTAAATTGGATTATCTTGAATCATTGGTTCACACCCCTACCCCCTTAGTTATTGTACCTATAACAAGGGACTTTTTGAAAAATGGTGCAAATAAGTCCTTCATAGGGGTATGTGGGTCCTCATTTTCCTTACCCTTGGATTGTTTAGTTAACTCAACCAAGAAATAATCTATTGTTTTCCCTTATATATTCTTAGGCAATAACCATGAAATAACTACTAGGGTTGTTTTTCAACTTTTTATTGGTGTAGGTGATGGTTATTACCCTATAACAAATTTTAACCTTCTAGGTGAGATTCTACCTAAATAGCCTTGCCCTTGCTACATTTAAATTAGTCAATCCTTATTTATTATTATGAATGTTTTTTCCTACATAGGGTTAGCTTTGAATTATTATTTTTCTTGTTTTTACTAAATCTACTTGCATAATTCTAAATTATTAATCTAAGAAAGCATGAAATCTTATATTAGAAAGTAGAAAATTTTTAAACTAGAAATAAGGAAATTAGAAGCATAAATCTAACTCAACCTTCTTGATATATGATTATTGACACTTTCCCTATAAATGGTTCCAAAATAATTATAAAAATAAACTCTTCAATAAAAATGACATAGTGTAATCACTCACATTCTATCCAACATATGTATTACATAGGGAAAGCACTAGGTTTATTGATTATGTTAGTTCCACTAATTGTTAATGCAATGTCCATATATTTGGTAAGGTAATGTCACTATATATGTGACATGGATTATTTATGGATATGGAAGGACTCTAGGTTACATATAGGAAACACTCTTGTGTAAATTAAATTTCACTAAATTAAAGTTTTGGAAAGGAAATCACACTTTATAGAAATGAAATCAAACTTGTTGTAAATGAAATGAAATTTTTTATTTATAGGTTGGAAGTTTCCTATGGAAAACTAAGAACACTCACATAAGTACAAATTACCTTTACTGAATCAAGCTTAAGAAATTAAAGACACACACATGCACTTCGATAGGAAATTATAATTATTCACATAATAGAAATAATAACTAATGGGGTCATTCTCAGTTAGACTTAAGTTCTTTTCCTTCCATTTAAAACAACTACTTAATGTCAAACAAATTCTTATTGCATTATAATATCCTATATCAAATGTGAGTATTTCTATAGTAAAATACTATAAATAATTCATATTATTCTCTATATATTTAATGTGATTCAATATCAAAAACTTTATTATCCCTATGTTCAACCATCATCTCTTAAATAAAAGAGGTAGATTTATTTTTACATGTCTATTTACAAAATAATCTATGCAGACAACCTATTCATTTTATATGATAAACCAATTGGTTTCAATAGAGAATAAATTAGTTAGTTACATTGTTTTAAAAATGGAGTAAAAAGGTCCATAAAGAAGTAATTGATAGTGGTGTATTTGGTCATTGACCTATTCCTTCTAGATCATGGGATCCATCTTCATACTCAACTGACCACCAAAAATCATTAGGTGTAACAACATATCATTATGTTTTAACTATTATGGTTCTGCTATAGGATATAAAAACTATCATATAGTTAATATGGGTTGGTCTAGTTGTGTCTTTAGTTAATATAGGTTATATTAGTAATGATACCAATGGTTATGTGTTGCCATTTGTATCTCCAATTGATAAAACATCCATTTTTGGTTTATATAGGTTGTAATTATCAAACTCATAGTTATTAAAGGTTATAATAATCAACTACTATAATTTATATGGGTTGGCCTACCCAGATGTTATAGGTTAGATGCATCCCTTGAAACTCATGATTTTTCCCTACCCTATAAACATATCAAATTATTAGTAAATCTAAAAAAAATTAAGTACATGATGCAAGATTTATTCATAAAATAATAGTTTCACAAAACATAAAGATATGCACATCATATTAATTTAGTACTATTTTATAATGAAATTACAAAAGACAACCTTATATTCTTATAAATGATAGTGAGAAGTCAAAAAAAGAGGTTATAATAGGTTTGTAATGGCTAATTTCTTAGACTCATTATTATGTTCATCCATTCATTTTGGATTAGTTTAGGTTATCTCAACCCACCATTCTTCCACTTTTTCAAGCCTAAACCTAGTGTCGAAACTGGACCTAGGGTTTCAAAGAGAAGGAGATAGGTTTTTGGATATTCTACATAGAGCTAACCCTTAATTTATCTATTATTATTTTTTATATCAAAACCATCTTTTAATTTCAAAAATCTCCTCATTTTTCCTTGGTATTTGGTTCTTTATTATAGACATTGTATGATGGCTATAATGGATATTCATAGTGTATATTTTATAGTTCAAGTAACAATTGTCATTATTACATGGTGTAGGCTTGAAATATACAATATATTTCATAACCATGTAATAAAATGGGTAAAATTCATGTAAAATAAAATAAGTCTAAAATTAATGATAATGAATTCTTAAATCTCCATATTAATACATTTTTTATGCACGTGGAATTAAAAGTGCCTTAATATTTGACTTTATTTATCCCTCCTCATGGTTTTGATAGATATTATTCCTTTATTATGGAGGTACCTATTGTCACTATCCAAAGAGATAAGGTGACCCATACCAAGATTTAAGGTGACCCATACTTTATTATAAATCATAGGTCATTATAATGCTCATCCTCATCCCCCACCACATCCCACATACCTTATTTATGGTTTTTGTATGCATATTCAATCAGAAGTGCCTAGGGTTTGTTATTGTGAAGTAATTATATATTATATAGTTACTATGATAATGTATATATAGGAGTTTCAAAAGAAGATATGTTTAAAATTTACATTACTTGAGGATAATATTGCATATGCTAATAAAACTAAGTATATTAATGTCAATTTAGCATTTTTTTTTAGTATATTAATGTCAATTTAGTATAAAATTGAGTATATGATAATAAAAATAAGTATATACATTTATTTTATAATAAATTTTGGTCTCAAAACATGTTCTGTTATATCTCACATTAACCCAATTTGGTTTAGTGCAATGCAATATTGGGAAATTCAAGGTTAAAGATAATGGGTGCCATACTTGGAAAGAATCATGACTATGTTACATTTGATTTGAAATGTGTAACTATGAATATTTCAAGAGAGGAAACTAATTCATATCAATAAAACAAAGCAAAAACCATTTCTTTAATTCTTAATTCTTCTACAAGGCAACTAAAATTTATGATACAACTACTAAAAAACATTAACACATGGTAAAATTTTGTATATGTATTCGGTGATAGATTAAGTATGTGATGTATTATGAGTGTCACTAAGAGTGTATTATCATAGTTACAACATTATAATTTAGTGGTTCATGAGTATTTATATAGTTATTTTTAATTCTTATTCCCAAATGGTTGGACATTTTTTTGATTGTTTATTTAATCTATTATTCTTTATTCATACATATATGTACATATGATCTTATATTGTATCCCTTTATTTATTATGCCTATGATATTTTTACTTGGAACTTTAATTTATATTAATTATCCTAATTTGTACATCTATGAGATCTATGCTACAATGATGCATCCTTTATACCAGTCTCATTCTAGTGAACATCCTTTGTGGTGTACTAATTGCTCACCCTTACATATTGACTACCTATACATGTTATGGATTACATTCAAATTACATAAAAAAATACATTTACACCTACATATTACATGAGAATATATTTATTATTTCCTTTTTGGGGCATGCTTATTTTTATCTCCACATATGCTTTTGAGCTATGATGTTATGATTCACATTCATAGTTGGGGCACATTTCTTGCCTTCACTTGATTCATATTACCATGCTATTATATTTGGTGCACATTATACCTTAACATATGTTATGTATTTTTCATATCCATCCCATTATTCTATTTTTAAAACCTTTCTACTTGGCCTTACTTGACTATATCAATACATGTTAAAATTTCAAATATTTCAAAAATACAAAAAATTAAAAAAATCCCAAAGTTAAAAATTATGAACTAAGCATGACATGTTTTCTAGTTAAATTATTCATTTATTTTATTTATTGTATTTTTTTAAAATTGCATAAGCTTTTTCATATGCACATGAATTTCATAATATAATGAGTGTGATGCATAATGTATAGGTTTCACACATGATACATGTATGCAAGACATTCTTATACCTAAGGGCCATGCCAATGCTTGGGGAATCTGATTCAATAGGTTACATTGTTAAAAATTGTATTTTTATTTGAAATTTTAATTTATCATCATATGGTACATTAGTTTCTTACACCTGTCTTGCACTAGTTTATATTCTCTACATTCCTACATTTCACCATAAAACTACTTTGTTATGTTGTAACATTGACATTGATTGATAGTGTAGATTAGTTTGACTTGTTATATGTTTCATGGTTATTAATTAAATTCATAAGATAATCATTTTTTATTTTTTATTTGGCCCTTATCCTTATTTCATGACTTTTATTTAGTGGGTGTATCATTGAATGCCCTTTTTAAAAATCCCTTGGCATTATGTGACATTTTATTATCCTTTGTGTGTGTCCTTTGGCCTTGTATGACATTATATTTCAATATATTTGTAGACATTGGCCTTATGTGACATTTTGTTGTCCATTATATGTATATATTGGCCTTGTGTGAAATTTATTATTATTATGTGTGATTTTATTATTTTCCTCATGGTTATGACATTGTACCCTTATGAGAAGATAAATATAAGATTTTTGTTGAGCTTGTTTATTTTTCTAAGTCTGATGAGTTTTCATTTCCATGATCCATATAACACACTTTTTTTAATGTTTGGTGTCATGATTTCTATCATTAAAATTCCCATGTAGTTCATTAATCAATGCTTACATCAATGATGTCTATTATTGTGTGCTTAATTTCTATATCTATATTGACATGAAATTGCATGCCTTCCACTACATGTTTCATATATACTTTGATGACTTATTTAATACTATGATGACATATTCTCCATTTGTTATCATATGTTTGTACATGATTACAAATGTTTTACATAACATTAGGTAGTTAATTATTTTATATTATGATGATTAATTCAAATTCATAATCCCTCATCTCACATGGTGGCATATTAATGATCTTGTAATATATATTCAATCCTCAATGAACATAAAATTTAGATTTTGGCATAATGTACATATTTCAAAAAAAATTAATTTAGATTATTAGTTTAGTTTAGACTTAGGATTATATTACTATTTAATCTTTTTATTTTTATTTAATAATTAAATGATATAAACATTAAACTATTGAAAAAAAATTAGAGTACAAAATATTATAAAACTAAATGGGAAATAAAATGAAATATAGAATTCAAAATGAGTTATAAATAGTAATAAATAATGAAATGTGAAAACCTAGCTTGTATTTGATTTATGTTGATTGTGTAGACATATATATTATGTAAAATAGACTAAAAAATACCTATGAAATATGTCATAGCAAAAAAAAAATTGATGTATTTGGACAAGGATTTGATAGGTGGATAGGGGTGCATGATAACCTTTCTTATTGACTATAGTTGTATCCTAGTTGACTGTGTGACTAGTTTTTTTGCATTGACACTTAATATTGTCTAAGAGGATATTTTAATCACTTACATGTGTAGATTTTATGTATAATTACCTAAACAGGTAAAAATATATTTCTTACACAATAAACTAAATGGAGATAAAATAAATATGATGGAGTTAGGCAAGGGGAATAGCCAAGCTATCCTAAGATAATCCTATGTAATCCAAGCATTTCTTACATAGACTAAAAGGGCCTCAGACCAATGTAGTTTCCCCTCCTAGAGTGAGTGTGTGAATCTTGATATTTTTTATATGAATACTACTAGATAGATTGAATTTAATGCTTGATATTGAGTGACCTTGACCTAAAATTAAATGAATTCAGACTTGGTCTATGACTATTGGAATAAACTTGAATTTTATTGGAAATATTGGTTCTCTTTTGTTGAATGTACAATAGAATTTATAAGTGATTTCTAGATGAAACTTTGAGAGGTCTTGATGTGCTTATATACAAAAATATTTGGAATATTTCCATTTATTAAGCTTCCTATAATTTCAGGATATTTAATATAAAATGTCTCAAATTTTAAAATTTATCAGTAAATCACGAGAGATAAAGTTGCACTAGTGGACAAGGCCACATTGAAACCCTATCTACCTAGTGTGGTCTTGTTCCAAAAGGACATCGACTATTAGAATTTAACTATCAAGAGTCTAAAATAAAAATAGGATGTCTAAATGATGTTTCAATTATTTTAAAGGTAGTAAGTAAATAGTGAAGGATATCTTAGATTTTTCCATCTAACAAAATGTAAAATAGGCCAATCAAGCTAAATATGTCAAGATTAAACATTATCAAACATTTAATGATTAAATTTGAGTGTCTAAATTTACCCCATATGAAAACCCAAGTGTGTATACACACTTGGTATTTTCATGTTAAGTTTTATTTTTAAAGACGCCTTGAAGAAAAAACCTATATCAATGTCACTAAAATTAGTTACTATAAATATTTAAAATTTAAAAATCTCAGACATGAAATTTTAAAGTTGTAAAGAGATTAAGGAAAGAATACACATGGAAGAGTGTGTAATCTAATTTACCTATAACTTGAAAACTGAATAAGTGAGTTTTCCTTGTTAAGTCATTTGGATAAACATTAAATTTTTGGTGGCGTGAGAGTTATCAAGTCTCAATTTGAAAAATAGTGAAATCCCTTGATTTGGAAAGATTGTATACTACAAATCTCATCATAATACTTAGAGTACTATGTATAATATTTAAAGGGTGGAACCACAAAATGTGGCTTGATACAATGTAAAAAAGTGCAACCATATATATTGAATATCATTATATTCTCACATAGCCCACTTGAAAAATGAAAATGAATCACACTGATGCAAAAAAATCTATATTTTATTTGAAGATTTTCACTTTAATAATTTTGAACCTTGAAACTTTTGAAATTTTAAAATTTTAATGTGTTAATGTGAATGTGAATGAATATCATGACTCTGTACTATAGTGAATTGATATTTAATTCTAAATAAATTTTTAATTATTTCAAATATTTAATTTTTAACCATAGGAATAAGTACACATGATTAGAATATTCTCCCATAATTTGAAAATGTTGAACCATATTGAAATATTATAACTATATTATGTCATAAATCTTATATTTTTTTCTCATGAGGATTTACTTCTTAAGGCAAGCCCATTGTGATGGATGAGAGATGTATCCTATAAGCCACATATCTAAAAATAAAACATGTGTCAAAGATTTAATCATGTAACAAAAATTTTAACATTTAAATTGGATTTCATCATAGTATTGAATATAACATTGAATTGCATATAAAACATGTGTTATATAGATTTGCATTTAAACACATGAGCAAAATGAGAATTATATGTATCATGGAACCAAAGTAATAGTAGATAATATAATTGATGCATGATATAAATCATGACATCATAGTAACAAGTAATGTCACACATAAGACCACAAAGGCCACATACAAGGGACATGTAAATATCACACAAAAAATCAAGGCCAAGGCCCATACTAAAATGGCATGATGTTGACACACAAGAAAAAAAATGTATATGTTTCACAGACAAGGCCAAATGCCACATATAAAAATCAAGAAACTCATAACTTATTATGTAAAAAATTAACAATTTTGAAAAAAAAACATAGAGAAATGAAACTAGTTTACATCAACCATATATATTAATGTCATTATTAGAAAATAAAATATTCATATAATACAATGTAAAGTATGAATAACTAGAAAAACAATGTTATGATATATATATCAACATGGTATAAAATATTTTGGATAGATATGACATGTTGAAGTGTTCATAAACAATGAATATATGTCCCTAACCTATCAACACTATTTAGGTAATAAGGGAAGCTTGACATAAAAAAATCATGTAATAATATGCCCTATATCACACTCACATACCTTGTGTAAATTATTGTGTATATGAAAATTAAAATATATTATTTACCCAATAATAACATATGTAAATAATTAAGTTATTAGTTTTTAAAAATAATTATTGGTCTTGATTTAAAAATAAATAAAAATATTCTGAATATTTTGAATTTTTGACATATATGATCTTTTTTGGAATTTTTAAATATATTTGTATTTCTTATTTAATTTTTTAAAACATTTTAAAATAAAAATATTTCTTTAGGTATAATAAATACATAAACTCATGATTTTCATGGTATTTTTTATAAGTTTTACCTCAAGTGTGGTGAACTGGTAAGCTCTTGTACCAATATTTTTAGTAATTATGAATGGACCCAACCAATTGGGTTTGAATTTTACTTTTTAAATTTGTTAGTATTGGTATTATTTTGATTTTATTTAAGTAAAATATCATCAATTTTAAATTCATGATCATGAATCTTTTTATCATATACTCATTTGACAAAATTTTGAATTTTTGAGATCTTGTATGCTTTTGTTATCAAGAATTTATAATTAATGTAAGTTTTTTTTATTAATATTAATTATTATTTATAATTTAATTTTTTTATAATCTTAAATATGATATTTATATCTCAATTAGGATTAGATTTTATGTTCCATAAATAAGAGAGTATGGTGTATCTTTCATTGGTGTTCATACACTAGTGTGATATGCCAAAAGAGCATGAATTATTTGATTATGTAGTCTATTTCATATTTTTCAATGGTTTTTATTAATTTTTATTGATTATTTTATTATTTGTTTTATCTTGAATATTTCCTTATTGGTGGTAAGGAGTGGATAAATTCTATCAAATTTTGAACTTAGCACAAAAATTTTGATTGTTTTATTTTTAAAGATGAACCGTTATCCATTATAATTATAAAAGGTAAGCCAAATTATGTGATAAAATGTGTTAGTCAAAATTTTCAAATATACTTATCTATTTTATATTTTAAAGTTATAACTTATATCCTTTTTAAAAAATATTTAGTAATTATAATTATAAATTTATGTCCTAATGATTTTTTATTTATTTTGGCCATTCAATAAAATCCCAAAAGAGAGAAAGTCCATGAAGAGATAATAGGTTGTAACTCATATGATAGTACATGATTGATATTGCTACACCTTGATATTGGGAACATAATTTATCATATTTGTGACATTAATTTTCCATTTTTGGCCAATATTATCCTTGATCTAAGATTTTGTAAGACATGGTCTTACCACTAAAGTGACCTCCACATTCATTATCATGAACTTTAAGTAAAAAAATTTGATATTTAGTTTGATTTATACATCATAATAATTTTTCATCAAAAGAGTGTTTAAATATGGACCTGTCAATGAGTATTTAATATATAGCTAGGAAATGTAATCACTTTTTATCCTCTCGTGTAATGTAGGAGTGGAGAAATTATATCAAATTTTTAACTTGGCAAAAATATTTTGATTGTTTTATTTTTAAATATGAACCATTATCTATTATAATTATAAAAGGTAAGCTAAATTATGTGATAAAATGTGTTAGTCAAAATTTTCAAATATACTCATCTATTGTATATTTTAAAGGTAAACATATACCCTTTTTAAAAAATATTTAGTTGTTATAATTATAAATTTATGTCCTAATAATTTTTGATTTATTTTGGCCATTCAATCAAAACCCCAAAGAGAGAAAGTCCATGAAGAGATAATAGGTTGTAACTCATATGATGGTACATGATTGATATTGCTACACTTTGATATTGGGAACATAATTTATCATATTCATGACATTATTTTTCCATTGTTGGCCAATATTATCCTTGATCTAAGATTTTGTAAGATATGGTCTTACAACTAAAGTGACCTCCACATTCATTATCATGAACTTTGAGTAAATAAATTTGATATTTATTTTGATTTATACATCGTAATAATTTTTCATCAAAAGAGTGTTTAAATATGGACCTATCAATGAGTATGTAATATATAGCTAGGAAATGTGATCACTTTTTATCCTCTTGTGTAATGTTTTTGGGATAAGTAGATTTGTGTGTGTGTGTGTGTGTGTGTGTGTGTGTGTGTGTGTGTGTGTGTGTGTGTGTGTGTGTGTGTGTGTGTGTGTGTGTGTGTGTGTGTGTGTGTGTGTGTGTGTGTGTGTGTGTGTGTGTGTGTGTGTGTGTGTGTGTGTGTGTGTGTATGTACCAGTATGGATTATCTACATTTTAGGTAAATGTGATAAATTACAATCCATTGATAATTTCATTGTTGACTAAAGGATTACATAATTTTTGGATAGTAAATAATTTTTTGATCATAATTAATATCAATTGGTATTAAAGATGCAAAAATAGTTATGGAATCAACATGTTTATTATCTTTTCATGGAATGCTCTTAGTGGAGAAAGAAGATAAGTGTGTTAGGATACATTGGACCATGTATTTATAAGGGATGAGTTTGTCTTGACCCTGATTGATGGCAAACTATGAATCACCATATACACGTAAAGATTTGATGTGTAGTTTTTGTGATGTTAATAAGACTAATATTAGAGCATAATATTGATAGGACCTAGGAAGCACAATTGATTACCAAGAAACTAAACATGTAGAATTAACTAGAAGTAACAAGTAACTAGAAATCAGAAACAACACAGAATATGAGAGACAATACCCAATTGTATTAATACTCTTCCAAAAGGAAATACAACAAAGAAGATGCCATAGTCTTCTTCCTTACACTCCTCTAGGGCTCCCACACCTCTAGGGCATAAACAGTAAATCTCTTCAAGAGCTCACTCTCTCAATTACGGTCCCAACAAACAACTCAAACACAGAGTTATTGTTCACCTCCACCAGCTAGTAATAATACTGCTAGTCCACCAGTCAGTAACAATAATGCCAGTCCACCCAAGTACTCAAAAGTACTCCAAGTATGAGTATACACACATACTCCAAGTATGCAACATACTCCAAGTAGATCTCACCTGATCTTGCTACCTATTGTGTTTCTAACCTTTCTGATCTTGCACACCTACAAATCAACCTGGTTTTGCACACTTGCAAACCTGGATCTCACACACACATACACCTATAAATCAACTGACCTTACTTAACACATGTAGATATCCAACCTGATCTTACATACCATGAAGAACCCTTGTCCTCTAAACCAACACCCCTGTGGATCTTCTACCAGACCTTGCTCTCCCACAAATCTACTTGATCATACACACTTGGCAGTATGGTACTATGAGGAGCCAAGCTTTCTCTCTCTATCTAGCACCCTGGGGAATCCCTGCTTTGATCCCTCACACTTTACAATATAGCCCATGATTCTCTTATATAGATCTCATGCAAATAATAATTAGACATCTAATTACAATAATTAGATCTACAGCTCAAGAATAAAATTAGCCTTTCAACATGCAAACAACTGGTTCGTTAAATAACTATTCATGAACTAGCAGTTCTAGAACCACACAAGCGATCGACATCGGTCCCTATCTACTTGGAGATGACCGACATCGGTCGATCCTGACCAATGTCGATAGCTTCTTATCTACACCTAACTGATGTCAGTTGGCCTGACTGATGCCAGTGACTATGACACTCATCAACCTCCTCCAATGTCTGCATCAGTGAAGCTTTTAGCTCCACAACCTAACAATCTCCCACTTGAAGATAAATAGCTACACTGTACTTGTACTTGTACACCATCTAATCTATTTCCTGGCTTGTATCCCTCTTTAAGCTCAATCTTAAAGACCAACCACCACACATCTTGTGGTGTAACACCTGTCATCCAAGTAACCTACCATATCCAAAGTCCTAACCCTGCATAGCATGTTAACCTACTACTAGTCCCTCTCAGATACCTGAAAACCCACTGAACTGCTTTCCAGTGCTTCCTTCTTGGATTGGACACAAACCTGCTAACAACTCCCACTACTAGGGCAATATCAGGGGGTACACATGTACTCAACCTCATCATGTGATTGGGGACTTTGTTCTGTGAATTGTCCATCCATAGGTGTGCTGCCCTGTTCTACATCCTGCACTACCTTCACACAATCATCATGTGACAACATCAACTTGTGATCTTCCCTGTCTCTAGGATTACTCATGCCAAAGAATTTTGCTACTCCCAAATCCTTCATGGCAAACCACTGAACTAACCTTACCCTTAGCTCAGCAAAACCCTGTATGTCTAAACCTGTAGCTATCATACCATCCACATATAGTAACAAGATAATGTTGCAATCATTATCCACCTTGTTAAGACAAACACAATGGTTACACTAACTTTGACTAAAGCCCTGCTTTGTCATACACCTGTCAAACTTGTACCACTGTCTTGCAGCTTGCTCAAGACCATATGACCTTGCCTTCCATCTCACATGTCCATTCTCTCTATTCTTTAACCTTGGAATCCATTCATCTTTTAGTGCTTTCATCCCAGCTGGAAACTCTACCAGATCTCCTGTTTGGTTCTTCTCCAAAGAATTCATGCCATGCTCCCACTGTTTCTTAGATCCTACCTGTTCTACTTTTTTTTTAAAAACTTCCTGGTTCTTGACCATCAATGAGCAACAAGTAGTATAAAGAAGAAGAATAATGAATTTGAGGCTTAATTACACTTTTAGTCCTCCCCATGGGCATTTGAGACTCCTTGATAGCTTGTTGTCCACCCAAAATCCATTCCAGTGACCGATGTCGGTCACCACCCAGTCTGCATCTGACCGACGTCGGTTCCATGTGACTGACTGACTATCAATGCTGGTTATCCTACCAACATTGGTCACCACCTACCTGACACCACTGACTCCTCTAGTCTGCACATGACTAACGTTAGTGCCTATCTATTCAATGTCGGTTACCCCTGACCGATGCTGGTACCTATGTTTTCCTGTGAGTGATGACTTTTTACCCGTGAGCTTTCTTTGAATCATACCCATGTCCAAACTACCCTGCTCAAAAGTATCCAGCCTCCTCTGCTGATCTCTGTCCATCATCTCCTCCAAGAACACCAAGGCTTTCTAGTTTTTAAGTTTGTCAAATACATCAAACTTCCTTTTCCTGCAATAAATCCAATCCTTTCTTGTAGCATCCCACTGCTCATAGAAATCTCATTCTATGCTCTCCGAAGCTGAACTCTTACCATTTGACTTAAGAACATTCATTCCCTTCTCACTTATGTGACCAAGCCTACAAAGCCACACCTGTGTAATAGAAGTGGAATTAGTCATACAAGTAGGTAGATAAAGAGTACCTGCTTTCTTACCACATGCTAATTCAAGTGCATCCTTGGTAACATTCCAAGAATCCACTGTGAGAGTTATTGTGCATCTCTCATCACCCAACTTTCCTAAATAAATTAGCTGCATCTTCAAGACTGGGACCTGCATGACCTTCTTCAACACCCATTTGTTGGTCGTCTGCAATTTCAGCCGCACTTCCCCTTTGCCAATACTTTGACAAGGCTCACCAACCCCTCTAATTAGGGCTGCATGGAAAGAGGCAACATAATCCATAAACCAAGATTCTACTTTATCCAAGGAACATATAAGAGCAACCAGTGCAACAATCCATGCAACAATACCTGCCACTTTATTTCCTTCATGCTGATCTACTACTAACCAACAATTTTTCTTTACCTGCTCTTTTTTTCCATAACACCGTAATTGACCATTCATGCCTTTGAATTCCTCCATTCTTAGTGTAATTTCTTCTACCATTGCTATACTCCCACTCAATCAAAAACCCCTGAGAGTGACCTATAATCAAACACAAACCTACTCCCTGTAACCTTAGTTCTGATACCAACTGATAGGACCTAGGAAGCACAATTGACTACCAAGCAACTAAACATGCGGAATTAACTAGAAGTAACAAGTAACTAGAAATTAAAAACAACACAGAATATGAGAGACAATACCCAATTGTATTAATACTCTTCCAGAAGGAAATACAACAAAGAAGATGCCATAGTCTTCTTCTTTACACTCCTCTAAGGCTCCCACACCTCTAGGGCATAAACAGTAAATCTCTTCAAGAGCTCACTCTCTCAATTACAGTCCCAACAAATAACTCAAACACAAAGTTGTTTTTCACCTTCACCAGCTAGTAATAATACTGCCAGTCCACCAATCAATAACAATACTGCCAGTCCACTCGAGTACTCTAAAGTACTCTAAGTCTGAGTATACACACATACTCCAAGTACGCAACGTAATCCAAGTAGATCTCACTTGATCTTACTACCTGTTATGTTGCTAACCTCCCTAATATTGCACACCTATAAATGAACCTAGTTCTGCACACCTGTAAACCTGGATCTCACACACACATACACCTGTAGATCAACTAACCTTACTTACCACATGTAGATCTCTAACCTGATCTTACATACCATGAAGAACCCTTGTCCTCCAACTAGTACCCTTATGGATCTTCTACCAGACCTTGCTCTCCCATAGATCTACTTGATCATACACACTTGGCACTATGGTACTATGAGGAGCCAAGCTTGCTCTCTCTATCTAGTAGCCCAGGGAATCCCTGCTTTGATCCCTCACACTTTACAATACAACCCATGAGTCTCTTATATATATCTCATGTAAACAATAATTAGACATCCAATTACAATAATTAGATCTACAACTCAAGACTAAAATTAGCCTTTCAACATGCAAACAACTGGTTTGTTAACTAACTATTCGTGAACTAGCAGTTCTGGAACCACACAGGTGACTGACATCGGTCCCTATCTGCCAAGAGATGACCGACGTCGGCCGATCCTGACTGATGTCGATAGCTTCCTATCTACACCTGACCAACATCAGTTGGCCTCACTGACATCGGTGACTGTGACACTTAGCAACCTCCTCCAATGTCTGCATTAGTGAAGCTTTTATCTCCACAACCTAACGAATATTTTTATATGTTATTTGTTAATAAAAATCAAATGGAATGTGTTCATCTTAGGGAGTGATAAATTCAATCCTAGCCCTGACACCTATATCACATTTAGTTCCATCAAAATACATGATGTGTCATTTTCAATGTTATAATATTAATTTATTCTCAAAATTTCACATCAATTGGTTATGGATCATTTAGTGAAGTAGCAACTAGTTTATTTATGATGATTTTCCCTTTGATAGACTTGTGTGAAATAAAATGTAAATCAAAATTGGTAAGTATCATGACCCACTTTTTTGTATGCATTGACAAATGGGGTTTTGACCTAATATATTTGAGTGAATCAACTTTGGTGATGACACGAGTCTCATTATGAATTAAATAATGTCAAAATGTTTTTTTGTAAAAAATAAGAGATAAGCATATCTTTTTATGGTATTATAATTTTCCTCATAATAAAGAAGTGTGTGACTAATGTATTAAATGATTCATTCCTAATTATTATCATTTTACTTTGTGATAAAAACATTTAAATCATGATCAATATATTAAATTTATAATAAGAGGGGTTGATCTAGAATGGGCAGCATAAGAACATGTTGCTTTAGAATATATCCCTTATTTTATTCAAGCCTTTTTTGGAAATATTCATCCCATTTAAATTTGGTATATTTCTTGAGTAACCTTGTAAAATATTATGTTTTATCTAATAATTAGGCCACAAAATATGATGAATATTGAATGTGACATTTTAAACATTGAAATTTATTTAAATTAATTAGTGGTTACATATCAAGTATAACTTTGAATTTTTTAGGCCAACTTCAATACCTCTTTGATTAATGATTAAACCCAATAATTTTCCTGAAGATAAGTTAAAAATATAATTTTTTGGATTTAAGTGTATGTTATATTACCTCATTATTTAAAAATAAATAACTTGGTCTTGTCAATGTTTAGATTTTGAGAATAAATCATTAACATAATATTCAAATATCTACTCTATGTAATCACTAAAAATATGTGTCATGGCTCATTGATAAGTTGTTCCTACATTTTTTACCCAAAATCCATGATTGTATAACAAAATTTCCCATATGGTAAAATTAAATATATATTTTATTGATTTATAAGATTGATCTTGATTTGGTTATATCTTGAAAAACCATTCATGAATGATAAATTTTCATATCATTTTATAAAATACATAATCATATCTATGTTTGGTAATGTAAAATCATAATTAGGACAATATTTATTTATATCACAATAATATGTGCATTTTAAAATATATCCATTAGGTTTTATCATTACTATAATTTCCTTCATCATCTCTTAACATGGATTCTAAAAGGATTGGACTAGGATCTTTGTTGGAACCAAAATGAAATTCAACTATTTATTCATTAAGTAATGTTGATCAATCTTGCACCTATGGGGTTTTAGGAATAGTATTGGGGACATCTAGTTTTATTTGAGAAATAAAATAATTATTTTCACCAAAATATGTGTGTGAATTTATTTCATCAACAAATATGTTTTGTGGTGGAAGGAAAGAAGATTGTCATATACACCTATATATTATAAAAGAGACTCATCATTTTAAAATTTATCTAATGTCAAAATTTCAAGTGAATTTGTGTTTTCAATGATCTCAAGGTACACTATTAATAGCTAAAAAAAATGATTGAATTGATTATTATGTTCAAATCACATGTGTGTAGTAGGTATGAACTTGGGAAGTTGATTTACTAGATTAAGTCCATAAGATGTGGACTTCTTGTTATACCCAAGGCTTGATTTCCCCATATTAGCATAATTATTCATCCTGAGAATGTTTTCAAAATCCTTATATAATGATGTACTTATAATTTTGTAAATTTTTCAATCCAAAACCATATTAAC